>PVLC010006465.1:26239-69290 GCA_004027655.1 Graphiurus murinus
TCCTCCTCCTCCTCCTCCTCCTCCTCCTCCTCCTCCTTCTTTTTCTTCTTCCATACTGGGGATTGAATCCAGGAGTGATCTAGCTTTGAGTCACATCTCCAGTTCTATTTTATTTTGAAATAGGATTTTCCTAAGTTGCTGAGGCTGGCCTCAAACCAGTGTTCTCCTGTCCTGGCCTCCCAAGTACTGAGATTACAGCTGTGCACAACCACACCTGGCTAAATCTTACCTCTTTTAACTATGTGTTTACCTCTTTCAGTTGATCATATCACCATCAGGTTGGGACAATTGTGCACCAATATGAATGTTAAAAGAAAGTCCTACCTTTTATGAAATCCAAATTTAATCTTTGTTAAAGTTAAAATAGCTTTCTAACTGAATAAATTTGAATGTGGAGTATGAGGTAATATTATGGCATTATGTCAATCTTGTTGATTGTGACCAAAGCATGCTAGCTATGTTAAGAGAAGCTTCATGATTTTGAAATGCTTCAGAAGTATGGATTGCAAAGCATCTAACTGGGATTTGCTTTAAAATATTTCAGTAAAAGTATATCAAAATGGCAAGATATTGATAATTATTGAAGCCAATAAATGGGTACCTGAACATTTATTTTACCATTTTCTCTGTCTTGAATGCCATTGCCACCAGAATGCTTTATACAGTGTAAAATGATCAATTCTTTTTAAATAAGCTGAAATTAAAAATTACAGATGCTGAAATACTGGTTTAATTTTGTAAGAAAAATAAAGCACAGTTCAGTCAGTGGATCCATACTTGAAGTATCACTTTAGTTTTATTTCTAAAAATAAGCAGTGAATGCATATTTATATATGGAAGAGGAAAAACATGTTTAAGAATGTATATGTCATTCTAAAGATTTTCACCTTAACTTTAAAAATACATATTTTTTTAAATTTTAGATATACAGAAAAGTAGTCAAGAAAAAACAACATTCTTGTCATTCCTTATCCAGTTTTCCCTATGGTTACAAACTTATATTACCATGATACATCACCATTAACTATACTCCAGGCATTTTATTGGTATTTTACCAAGTTTCCACTAATGCCCTTATTTTTGTCTAGTATCCAATCCAGGATAATGTATTACACTTAATAAATGGCAGCTTCTCAGTGTTTTCTTAATTTATATCACCTTAGTAATTTGGAGAAGTACTAACTATCTGCTCTGTAGGATTTTCATCAATTTGTGGTTGTACTTTTTTCATGATTAGACTGGAATAATAGTTTTTTTTGGGGGGGGGAGGGGGAGAATACCACAAAAGTGAAGCCTCATATGCCAGGAGATACTTGATACCCACACAACCTCCCAGAGGTAGCCATCTTCACCAGTTGGTTACGGTGGCATTTTTTCAGGTCTCTCCCCTGCAAATTTATTGTTCCTTTCCATATCCTAGGCTCTGAAAGTGAATCACCAAATCCAGTCCATGCTTAAGGCTGGGAAAGGAAGAATGAGTATTTACTCACATTATAATCAATTTTTCAGAAGATCTGCCCCTTTCCAACTATTTATTTTTATATTCAATTATTTATTTATGTTGATATAGACACATGTGTTTATAGCATACTCTGAGGTGCAATCCAGTACTGTATTATTTATTTTGTTGCTGAGATTGTTCTAGCTTTGACTCTTGGGGGGTCTTTCAGGTTAGCTCAGTGTCCCTTTGACAGGATCTCATCTTTTGGGAACTTTTTTTAGCACTTTACTTTCTGTTCTATAAGATCCTCTGGGCTGACTATGGCAGCCATTTCTCCAAGAAATTGCTTCCTTTTACTAGAGAATGACATTTTAAATCTAGGTGTTCTCATTGCTACTGGGTATTAGCTGCTTCCAGGCCTTTTACTATTCAAACTTTCCTCCCCCTTACCACCGTGCCAGTGGGAGACCCCAAGAGAATAGCTGCCTTTTGGAGTTGCCTGAAGTGTCAACTACACAGGAGTTGGGTAGTTCCCAATGCTGCTGAGTTAGGACGAAGGCACTGGAGGGAATGAGAGAGCTTAGTTTCCCCAAGATACCTGAGCCTTCCTGCCTGAATTCCCAGGTGAGCTGCTCCTCGCAGAGAGGTGGCTGGAGACACAGTACTTGTCATAGATTTTCCAGTTAGGAGCTATTCAGGTCCTAGGAGCACCCCAGACAAGTAGAAATGCCCACAAAGAGCGACATTGGACACCTGCCACACAGAGCCAACACCCAGTGAGGCAGAGAGCCCTACCAGACTGTGGGGATGTTACAGGGGAAACCTGCCTACTCTTTTCCTCCCCTGACCCCAGTTCAAGTCAAAGCATGGAAAACAATGAAGACCAATTAAGTGAAGATGACCAGGGCTCTCACCCTCCTCCTGAACCAGCCTGTAGAAAACAAAGCTTTGATTTTAAAATGAGGTTACAAATTTAAAGTGAGAAGGACTAGGTCTTGGAGAACCAGCATGACACTGATTATTGTTAAGGAAGTGAAGAGGTCAGAATGGAACCTTGGTAAGATTCTTTACCACCCCGTGGGAATGGCAGAATCCAATAAGTATAGCAGGGATAGTTATTAGCAGCAAAATAAAGCAATCCTCTCTCTGTACTGAAAAGCCAACAAGCAGAGATTTCTCAAAATCTTATTATGAAAACAAAGCATCTAGCATGAAATTTGGCTCATGTTGGGTATGCAACAGATGTTAGCTTTTATTATGATTAATGTTGTTAATTTGTTGAGTTCAGGTCTATTATCGTTCTGTATGCGATTAGCAAATCCAGAATTCTCCCTTCCAGCTTTCTTTGGTTATATATTGTATGCAAAGAAAAATAATGTAAGGAGGCACCTTTTCCCCCAACCCAAATGCAGGGACATGCCCAGGATGGTATGTCCAAGAGGAGGGCAATTCCAGATTGTTTGTGCTCTAGGAGGCCATGTATTGGGGCTTCTCCTTACAGTGCAGGGATTTGGGCAATTTTCCTAGGGAGAGATGTGTTCCTAATTTCAGTTGTGAATTCACAGTCTTATATTATACCAAGTCTGGAAGTTAGTGAGGCTTGAAAGCTGATTTCCCATTTTAAGGAAAATGGTGTAATGTAAGCCCAAAGAAAATATGATACTATGGAGAGAAACTAAGAAAGGTCAATACATGCATTTGATTAATATGTTGTAAGAAACTGGTGTTCAGTTAAATAGGCTGTTAGTCCTCCATGATACAGGAAATGAATATTATAGCCTTACAGCTAGGCAGAATGGAAACAAAGAAACTGTTAGAATCTGCTTATCCTCATCCAAGAGGAGACCATGAAAGGGCAGTGAACTCCCAGCATTGTTTTTGTTTGGTTTCATTTTTTCTAAGCTTCTTAGAGTGTTAATGGTTTCTGGGAATACTGACAAGAAAGAAAACAAAAGAAAACAAAATTGAGACAAAATGATTTTCAGAAAAAGTAAGCTAGAACATAAATCCAAATTGCTTGGGACAATGTTGAATTTAATTCCAGGAATTAAAACACACAAGAATGGATGTTATATCCAATCTTATCAGTCCAAATTTTGGGCCCTACAGAAAAACATTCCAGAGCATGACTTTCTTCCCTCAATTATATATTTTCATCAGTACACAATGTATGCACATTTCTGGACTACAAATCCTGTACCATGCCAGTTGCTTTGGGAAATACCTAAGAAAAACACAATACCTGGTTCCCACTCTTTAAGGAGGCTCCCAAGAGCCTGCTTGGGAAGGAAAAGATATGCAAAGAATCCAAAGAACAAGCCAGAGCTGGACTTTTGGATATTCTGAAAAAATTTCTAAAAATTTAGACCTGGGAATTATCAGTTAAGCAATTCAAAGCAAGGTGGAAACACCCAAACTGAATGGGCAGGTAAGGAGCAGATTTGTCTGGATGTAAGGTGAGAAGACACGTCAGTTAGTTGGATATGTTCAAACAATAGAGGTTTCAAAAAGACATGGACTTGGAATGATGAGGGCACTGTAGTGAATTCTTGAGCAAACGGCATACCTGTTGGGAAGGGAGAGGGCCTGTCACCACCTGAAGGTGTCTCTCCCTTCTGGAGCCTCTCCTCCAAATGCACATTCCCTGTGCTGCCTTCAGTCATTAGCGTTTTACCTGAAATTATTCTTTCAATCCACCTACCAAGTTCTTTAAAGCTCATAGACTACCAAGCCCTCTGACTCTGAATCAGGAAGATCTATTCTCTCATGACTAAGCCTTTTGGGTTGAGTTTACTTTTTTTAATATATCTTTACCGGTGCATTGTAATTACACATCACAATGAGGTTCAGAGTGGTAGGAAGTTACATATACTCAGCACTTGGTGTGTTTCCCTCTGGTGCCCACCCCTCTCCTCCCACCCTTTCTCTGTGGATGGTGGGATCACAACTTAGTGCTGCTGCTATGGAGATCAGTGTGGATATTCCTCAGAAGACTAGGAATGGAACCACCATATGACATAGCTACAATACTCCTGGGTATCTTTCCAAAGGAATTGAAATCAGAATATTATAGTGATACATGCATATCCATGTTTATAGTGGCACAATAGCCAAATTATGGTGGTCACAATAATCAAATGATGGAACCAGCCTAGGTGTCCATTAATAGAGGAATGGATCACAAATTTGTGGGATATACACATAATAGAATTGCCATGGGCCATAAAGAAGAACAGGTTATATTATTTGCAGGAAAATAGATGGAACTGGAGAATATTATGCTAAGTGAGATTAGCCAGTTATTAGAAAGTGAAGGGTTATATGTTTTCTCTCATATGTGGAAGCTAGAGAGAAATTGGAAAATAAAAAGACTTTAGATAAAAGAGGAGAAACTCCAGAGGAGCAATGGCGGGGGGGGGGGGGAGGTGTCAAGGAGAGGGAGCAGGGCCAGAGGGGGTTTGGAGAGGAGACTTGATGAAGGAAACAGTTCAAATAATACTAGGGACACATATGAAAAACTATCAATACCAATTTTAGGTTGTGTTTTTACATTATTTATTGTAACACTGGTCTCATCTGAACTGTAGCCAGAGCTTCTCTTGGCTCCTTATCTTTCTGGATCCCTGTTGAGTTCAATAAAACTTTAAGAATATCCCTATAAACCAACTCAGTGGGAAGGCATAGATACAGGCCTAGTGCAGAGTGGGTGCTTGACAAATTATAATTTATAACTGCTTGTTGTTTCCTAGAACGTCTGCTGGTTTTCTCTTGCCTTAGCTTGACATTAAGGGTCTGTTTTGAGTTGTGGGCTTACTTAGTGGCCACTGGTTGCATGGCATGAAGACGCTGCATTCAATAAAGGGAAGCCAGCCTCCATTTCAACGAGCGAGAGATCCAGCCAGTGACTTGTGTTTAAGAAATATAAAGAACTGTATGAACTGATAATCTGACTTAAGGGATATAGTTATGCATCTGTTTAAGTTTAATAAGCTGCTTATATTCTGCATTTGTTGATTATTTAACTTTATAGGAGCAACACTTTATTTTGTAAGTAAGTGTAATGGCCATATTTGGAAGAGTGTCTTCTTAGATCATTAACATTCTAGACACAGAAGTATGGTTAAATGGAAGTCTTATGAGCATCAGGATCAGAAACTTGGGGTTGAATCCATTTCTACCATTTATTAGGTGCTGGGATTTAGTCAAATTAGTTTATTGCTTTTTGGTTTCCCCACCCATAAAATGGGGGATGCTAATTGCTAATGGACAGAGTCATTACAAAAGTTATCTATATAATACTTATAAAATGACCAATGTTTAGTATTAAGTATTGGTGAGGTTTTCATGGCATTATAATAGAATTATGGCTGGGAATATAGGACTCTCCTTGTCCTTCCCAGCCTATAATTCTCCCTCTCAATGAGACTCCAACGGAGGTAAATACACATGTAGGACAAAGAAGTTCCACGAGGGCAGAGTTATCTCTTTATCACTTCTTACATAGATACTTGATATACACCAAGTATATACAAGTGATTGGATGAGTCATTTTATCAAAAGTGGATTCTCAAAACTCTAACACAAGACTTACTCTTTATGTTGAGTTATAATTTGTGATTTGGATTCAAGGACCATGCTGGATATTCTCTCTCTCCTCTCTCCTCTCTCCTCTCTCCTCTCTCTCTCTCTCCTCTCTCTCTCTCTCTCTCTCTCTCTCTCTCTCTCTCTCTCTCTCTCTCTCTCTCTCTTTCTCTCTCTCTCTCTCTCTCTCTCTCATTTTCACCATCTCTCTCTTTTTCCCTCCCTTCTTCCCTCCCTCTCATTACTGGAGATTGAACACACAGACATTATACCTCCAAGATACACCACCATCCCTATTTTATTATGAAACAGGGTATCAGTAAGTTCCTGAGGAATCTTGATAAATTGCTGAGGTTGACTCCAGCCTGTAATTCTCCTATTTAAATCTCCTAAGTACTGGGATTATGCCACCATGTACAGGTATATGCCACCATGTCTGGCTTGGGTTATCTTTTTAATATCATCCCTTCCCTTATAATTTTCAATTTCATTACCATGTGCCAACAACCTAAAGGGAGAGGAAGAAATGAAAGAGAACAGGAGAGTTGATCTATAAGAAGGCATGTGTTCAGTGTGAGCCCCAAAGTGTGGGGAAGCACCTGAAACAGTCAGAGTGTTCTGCATGGAACCCTTCCTGCACGGTCAGTGCCCCATTTTAAATTTGCACCCATTAGCTGGTATCATTTGCTTTTTTTTGTGAGGAACAGTGTGATAAGAGAGAAGAAGACAATGGACTTCATCCACATTACCTCCCTACCAAACAGAGTGGGTTCTTAATTAATGATGCTTTCCTTGATCTTTTATCATGTTTCAGAATTGAACATTTTACATGAATGGACACCAATATGGTCTTCTCAGTCAATTCTTTCTCCTTTATCTTTTTCCAGACTGAAAGAAATATCTCATTCCTCTGAGATTGGCAGTGGGGCAGGTTACAGCTGGGGGTTGATAAGGAACATCAGTGTCTTTTTGTAACCTTCCTGTTTATGATAGGCTTGCTCTCTTCTTTCTAGACTCTAGTGAATTGGGCTGAAAGCCAGGAGGTCTGCAGCTTCATCTTGTCCCAGCAAAGGTGAGTTGCTTCGGCTCTTCAGTTCTCTGCTCTTTGTGTTTAATACATGAGGGCTGAATGAGAATGAAGGGACTTCCAAAGTTTGTTCTTTGCAACCTAGGGAGTTCACAGAGATACCATCATGATAGTTGTAGAGGACTGAGGTAGGGGGAGTCTTGGAGGGCCAGCTGGGGAGGGGTCCTAGCCTGCTCTACAACTAAAGTCATCCTATCTTTATCTCTTATATACTAGCAATATGTATAAAACTTTGCTGACTTATCCTGTTCAAAAGTATGAAAAGCATCTTATTCGGGTGAGTTATTCAGCTGTGCTGTCCAATACTTTACCCACTAGCCACCTAGGGCTATTGAGCACTTGAAAGGTAGCTAGTCTGAATTGAGATGTGCTGTAAATTTTAACTACACGCTGAGTGACAAACACTTAGTATGAGAAAAACATATATGAGATCTCATCAACAAAAAGGATCAACATCATTTGGGGTATATTGGTTTAAGTAAAATATTAAAATTGTTTTCATTCATTTCTGTTTTTAAAACGTGGCTTCCAGAAGATGAAAGTTAATGTGTGTTTTGTATTGCATTCTAGGGAAGAGTAGTGTGTGTGTGTATGTGTATGTGTGTGTGTGTATGTGTACCTTTCTTTTGTGCATTGTAATTATACATCATACTAAAGTGTACAGTGATGGGAACACACATGCACTTGGAGCACTTTCTAGGGAAGAGTATTTCGACTTTGAGTTTCTTTCAGCTCCGCAATTCATAGATCTGAGCATGAGTAACAAGTTCTGTAGTGAGTGTGGTGGTGGACGAGGTTTGTTGGAGAGCCAGGGAGTTGCAGGTGGAGATGGAGCCTTCTTTGAGAAGCTCAATGCAGTATGAGTCATGAACATCCACATGGCCAGGAGTTCAAGGAGAAACCCCACTCCACCCACAGGGCAGCAGCCAAAGGCACTCTTGCGCACCTTCAAGGGTTCTTCCAGTCATTCATGGCTGCAATGGTGTGATAACCATCTGTCTTGGAGTTTTGGGGGGCAGCCAGGGTGTACTTATTCTCATTATTACTGTTTTGTCAATCTAATTTTGGTTCCAAAATATGGTCACCATGGGCACTAGGGGGAGTATTAGAAGTCCCCCCTTAGGATGGATAGTATAAAATCACAGTCTTTAGAGGTTTCCATGGATGGGGGAAAGAAAAACACAAATAAGCTGAAAACAGAAAGTATTTAGTGCAGAAAAACTAACATGTATGATGGAATAATACTGGACATGTCATGCATTTATCAAAACCTATAGAATGTCTAACATGAAGAGTGAACCCTAAGGTAAATGATGGGCTTCTGTTGGTAGTGATGTTTCAATGTTGGTTCATCCATTGTGTTTTTAAAAAAGAAAGATCTAGTTGTGATGCCACACACCTGTAATCCTAGGCCTTGGGAGGCTGAGACAGGAGGATTGTAGGTTGGAGGCCAGCCTCAGCAATTTTTTTTTGGTAATAGGGAGTGAACCCAGGGGCATTTGACCTCCAAGCTACACCCCCAGCCCTTTTTAGTTTTTATTTGGAAGCAGGGTCTTGCTATGTTGCTGAAGCTGTCCTCAAACTTTGGATCCTCTGTCTTGTCCTCCCATGGCCTGGGATTACAGGTGTGTACCACCATGCTCAATTTAGCCTTAACAATTTAGCAACACCCTTAACAGTTTAGTGAGACCCTGTTTCAAAAAAGGGGCGGACAGGGGGTATGTCTCAGAAGTAGAATGCTGCAGAATAAATTAAGGAAAAAAAAAGACAAGAGAAGTACTACTCTGAGGATGTTGGTAGAAGAGGCAGATGTGGGGGATGATGGGAAAGGAATAGATGGGAACATTTTCTACTGTACAAGTTTTGTTATGAACCTAAATCTGCTCTGAAAAGTGGTCCATTAATTAAAAATAGCACTCACACAACCTCATGTCTATATTTAAAATGAAAGCAGTATATATAGAAAACTCCTGCCATGAAAATTGCTTCTCTTTACAAGAAGTGACAGCTCTCAGTGTGCCTGATGCCCAGCTGTTCTCCATGCTACTTTGCATGAGGAAATGGTATTCAACACCTTGCCCAGGTGTCCTGTCTCTCTCCTTTAAGATGGAGGCAGGAAAGCATATCAATTTACTCTTTTTTTTTTTTTTGTCTTCAGAGGAAGGCCTGATTGATAGAAATGGCCATAAAGTGACTCTGCAAAGCTGTAGGAGTCACTCTGATTTCTTGGGGACCCTGTGAGGTCACACTGTCTTTGAAGGCTGGTTGTAAAGGGAACTCGATGATCTCTGCATGTGATGGGGCCTAAGTCTTATTTATTATTTAATTGTACTTTCTTGGATGACAAATTGCTTGCTTTGACATGCTTAGAGATACAGGGCTGTTATAATGAGATAGTGTGTGAGCAAATCAAGACTTAATAAGTGTTCTCTTCCTCCTCTTGGCTTATAACCTATAAAGAACCCTTCCTGATTCCTAATGCCTCATGTGGAAAATTCTCCTTCAGGGTTTATTAATTTTTTTAAGGAGAGGATAAAGTTAGAAGAGTAGGATAATCTGTTTTTGAAAGAAGTTTAATTTATGCTTTGTGGAAATTGAACAAACTTTGACCAGGGATGAAAATGGCCTGGGTTATGGTGGGTTTTGCTGCTCAATAACTCCATGACTTCACGGAAGTCTCTGTCCTTCTGGGACACAGATTTACTCATATACAAAATAGGTAGAAAAATATTTACTTTTCTCTGCCTGCTGTTTATACTGAAAAGCATCTGATAAGTGAGTAGGGAGAAGGTGCAGTGGTGATGGATCAGTTGCTAGAAGAACTTGGGAAGTTTAAAGCATGGTCTTCTTCCTTCCCAGGATGCTTTTGGTTTGAATCTGGTCCTGACATTTCCAGCAATGTGATGCTGAGCAAGGCACCTGTTCTCTTTAGACCCCTTTCTTTCCCCCTTGGGGTTCTGTGAATTTACAAATGTAATTTAAACCCATTGCTTTATATTTTCTGGGTCTTACAAAACATACATCTATGTGTATGTATGTGTCTTTATTTTAAATTGCAAAGATAATGTTTACAAATTGTGTAAAGTTCCAAAATTATAAATTCATTGAAAATAAAATTGAACGTTTTCCCATTTCTCCAAATCTCAATAGGATTGATGTATTTCTCAGATATCAATGCTTATATAAATCTGTGTGGGATATGTGTATGTGTGTGTAACTTTTACTTTTGTTGAGTCAGAAGATTATTTTGGTTGCTTAATGGAATTCCAAGGTGATCTTTTTATATCATTACATATTGTGCTTCCTTTTTCCTTTTCAGTATCTGCTTGATGGTCTATTTCACTATATATACTTAATTTATTTATCTGGTCCTTTATTAATGAGGATGTATTTTACTCATTTTATATTTGTTTCTTACAATTAAAGAAAAATATGCTTATAATAAGAAAACTGACAGTATAGAAAGGTATAAAATATAAAGCAAAACCTTTATTCTGACCCATTTCTACTTTTCTTCTCAAGTCACATTCCCTAGAAGTGAACATTTTGAATAGGAAAAGGTGTTTGTTTATTTTTTTCCTTCCATTGATTACATTTGTAGCTTTAAATACTATACACATTTCTATTTGTTGACATAACAACTTTAGATACTATCTATTGATTGGCTGTTATGGAAAAATAAACAAGAGGTCTGAAATTTTGTGACATGGATGGAAGAAAAATTTCTCAGAATGTGTGTGTGTGTGTGTTTGTTTGCCTCCTGATTAAATATTTGCTTATATCGCCCAACTTATTGATGTAATCATTTGGTAATGGTTATTTCTCCGTATTTCAAAAACTCCCAATGCTTGTGGGATTGGAGGGTAGGCATGATTTCAGTCTGCTATTATTTCATAAAATTGATGACCCAGGACAGAGGAGTTTGTATAGCATCAATTTTAAACATGTTTCCATGCCCTAGCCTTGTCCTTGGGGGTCATTAGAGCTCTTAGTGAAGAGACGAGTCAAAGACCAAAGGTTCAACTTGAGCAAAAGATACTAGTTATAGGGTCAAGTATACTCTACCGACTGCAAGGCTCTCAGTGTGAGATGATTAGTCAAGTAGCTCTGGGTCAGAGACCACAGGGTATCTGAAAGTAAATTCAGCTCTACAGTGGGGTTAGGTGGTGTCAAACTGGTTTAGAAAGATGTGAGAAGGTTTTAGAATACAGGCACTGATAAAAAAAAATGTATTGAGAATTTCGAATAAGCTTTCTACAGAAAATCTGCTTGTGTTTGGCAATGAAAATGTTTCTTGTATTTAAAAAATGTTTTTTTGTGTTCCTGCTGAAGTTATAATTGGCAAAACAGTAAGGAGGGCTGCTATTCTGATATTATTATTATTATTATCTTTTTTGGTGAGTTGTAATTACCCATCATAATGAGGTCCAGAGTGGTAGAAATGCACATGCACACAGTGCCTGGTGTTTCCTTCCAGATCCCACCCTGCTCCTTTCCCCTCCCCATGCATAATATTAAAATTGGTATCAATAACTTCATATATGAGTATAGCATTAATTGTACTGTTTCCTTCATTAAGTCTCCTCCTTCCCCCAGTCCCCTTCCACCATTATTAAGGGGATTAAGGACAAGTCTAAGTATAAAGGCAATGTTAGATGAAATGATGATCAGGGATATATTTTGAGGCCACTTTTTTTTTTGTGGTACTGGGTATTGAACCCAGGGGTGTTCTACCTCTGAACTACACTCCCATTCATATTTTATTTATTTATTTTTATTTTTAAACAGGGTCTGCTAAATTGCCACACACTGGCCTTGAACTTGAGATCCTTCTGTGTCAGCATCCCAAGTACTGGGATTACGGACATGTATCACCACACCCTGCAACCACACATATCATTTAATAAACAGCTTTATTCATTCCACCTGCATTTGTATGTGTGTGTGAAATATGCGATTGTGACATTCCTGTAAGTGCAAATACCTAAGAGGAACTTGGGTAGGAATATTAGAAAAATCAGATTCTGTTAATCTACTGCATGACTTCATGTAGGTTCTCAGACATTGCAGATCTTACAGATGGACTACGGTGCTGGAATCCTAGGCAGAAGAGAGGTAGGTAGGGCTTTGCTCCCATAATCGGTTCCCAGGTATATAGGAGCTGTTTGCATCTCTGAAGGAGATGGACAACAAGCATAAAGCTTAGTGTGACCACTTTCCAGCAGACCACATGATCTGGCTTTCCTGGGCTCTGAGCCCAGGTAGGTATGGTCTAAAGGTGTCTGGCCTTTTGTTCAACAGTTTTATTGAGGGTATAGAAAACCTTATTATCAACCATCCATCAGAATAGAATGAGGCACACAGGGCTAGTCATTGGGATCTTAAGGGATGGTTTTTTTTTTTTTTTTTTTTTGCAGTACAGGGGATTGAACTCAGGGGCATTCTACCTCCGAGCTATACCCCCAGCCCTATTTTTTATTCTTTATTTTTGAAACAGGGTCTCACTAAGTTGCAGAGTGCCTCACTAGGTAGCTGAGGCTGGCTGTGAACCCGGATCCTCCGGTCTCAGCCTCCCAAATGCTGGGATTATAAGTGTGCGCCACCATGCCCGGCTTTATAGTTGGACTAGAGTATTGTAGACCAGTGGTTCTCAAACCATGATGCCCAGACCAGCAGCATGAATATTACCTGGGATCTTGTTAGAGATGCAAGCCCTCAGACACATTCCAAACCCACAAGTCAGAAATCTTGGGAGTAGGGACCAGCAATCTGGCGTTCAGAACCTCTTTAGGTAATTCTTACAAGTGCTTAAGTTAAAGTACCATGGTTATCGATTAACTAGCAACCTGTTAATTTGAGATTGCCCTGGTGCCTCTTACATAAGTACCAACAACTGCAATTAGAGTAAAAAAAAGCTAGAAAAGTTATTTTGAAATTTCTTTCAAACTTGTGCTGTTGAAGAAAAGTTTTTATTTTTCTATTACTTTAAAAAGAAATGAATTGGAAAGTTCCTATATGCATGGAAATGTGCTTAGTATTTTAGCTGTATTATTGCCTTGATTCTTACCATCTTCTCTATTAATTAAGAGCTCTTATAATTTCCATTTTACAGATGAGGAGACAGAGGGATTAAGAATTTCATTAAACGTTTTGGAGCTATTAAGTGGCAGAGCTGAAATTTGAACGTAGGGAGTTTCACAAAATGAACTTGAACTTCCTAACCACTAAGCTGCACTGTATGGATTCTTAATTTCCCATTACACTGTCCTTGTGCAGAGGACTGTGTACCATGCACAGTTTGGTAATGTATATTGATTAGAGTTTTCCCACTTTGGGAGTGATGTAAAACCAGCATTTTGCCTGTCATGGCTAAGTCATTGCTCTTGAATCTTGATAGTCAACAATTTAAACACATTCATATATAGAAGAGCCCAGAGTTTAATGCTAACTGGACTTCATACATATTGTGTTTTAATCTTTCCCTTGCTAAATTTATGCTTTTTCTATTGCACCTGTAAATCTTTCCTTGTCATAATACGAATGATTTACCCTTTTCCTCTCAAGGATTTCTTGTGTGACATTGGCACCTCCTATTATATTTTAGGACCAGGGTAAAAATAATGAGATTCAATGATTTTAAATCAGGCCAAAATATTGTTTCAGGATAAGCATCCAATTATTCTTTTTTTTTCTCCCTTTCTGGTGGTAAGTTTTCCGTAATTGGAAATGTTGCGGCAATGCTATTTTAAATTCTAAGTGTAGAAGTATTTCTATAGCATAAAACTCTTCTCTCGTGTGTATGAGTGATTGGGTGTGGGTCAAAGAGACTTGGAACATTAATTTTAATTCAGAAGTGACTCCAGAGAGACAAGTTAATTTTCTAAATCAGCCCAGTGAGAGAGCTTGAAAAATGCATTCAAGGAAAAATGTCCTATACTCTGCTAGAACAATTATGGAGTAATAGGCTCAGGAGTAAACTGGCCACCGAGGTTTAGTAACAGTTCTAGAATTGTGGCTGATTTGCTAGGAAACTCCAAGTTCCAAATCTTATGCACTCTAAGGAAAATCACTTGTGCACATTTTAAAATTTCTGAAATCAGAATGTGCTTATAGTTAATGAGTGTGTGGTAGAATGTCAGTATGGAAGTTTTAGCTGAGGCTATAATAGACATGGTATTTTCAAAGAAGATGGTAGTTGAATAACTCTGTGTGTGTGTGTGTGTGTGTGTGTGTACTGTATGTATAACTACATGTGTATTTTGTGTGTGTGCAATGTACTGGGTATTTTGTATATACTGTATGTGTGTATAATATGCTGGATATTGAACTCAGGGTATACCACCAGCCTTTTTGCTTGTTTGTTTTTCTCCTAGCCCTTTTTAATTTTTTGTTTGGAAATATGATCTTGCTAGGTTGCTAAGGGTCTTGCCATGTTGCTGAGGCTGCTCTCAAACTTGAGATTCTCCTGAGTCAGCCTCACAAATACTGGGATTACAGGCATGTGCCACCATGCTGGCTATAATTCTATATTTTTTATTTTTAATTGTGGTAAAATCCACATGATATACAATTCACCATCTTAATAATTTAAGCATGCAATTCAGGGGTAGAAAGTATATTTAATTTGCTGTATAATGGGCACCACCACCCATCTCCAGAACTTTTACATCCTCCCAGACTGAAACTTGGTACCCATTGAACAGCTGTCCATTGTCCCCTCCTTCAGCCCTTAGCAACCACCATTATACTTTATTTTCATAAATTTGTCCACACTGCAGATACCTCATAAGTAGAATCATACAGTACTTATTTTACCGTGGCTGGCTTATTTCACGGAGCATGATCCATGCTGTAGCATATGTCTGAAATTCCTCCCATTTTAAGACTGAATAAAATTCCATTCAGTACATATATGCCACATTTTGTTTATTCACTCATCTGTTGATGGACACCTGAGTGGCTTCTACCTTTTGACCACTGTGTATAATGTTACTGTGAACATGGAAGTTCAAATATCTATGTGAGTCTCTGCTTTCACCTCCTTTGGGTATATACCCAGAAGCAGAATTGCTGAATCATCTATGTTTAACTTTTTGAGGAGTCTTAGTACTGTTTTCCAGAGGGGCTGTGCGATTTTACACTTATATCAGTGGTTTACAAGGGTTCCAATTTCTCTGCATGCTCACAACACTTATTTTCTGTTCTTTGTCAGTTTGTTTTGATAGTAGCTGTTCTAATAGGTGTGAGGTAGAAGAGGCATGATTTAGCAATCCTGCTCACATAGAGGGTGTGGCAAAAGGGCAGAGATTAGATATTTGGGGATAGCAGTGGGGGATAATTTCAGTGGACAGAGCTGTTGCTGTGATCTCTTGGGGAGAACAAGTCAATGCGAAACTTTCAGGAAGGTGAAAGTGGTCCTTTGTTTTCTTAAGTTATAGGAGATTCTCCCCTCTACCCCCGGCCTCCCAACCTTCAATTCTAAGAAACCACTTGTTTTGCATTGGGAAGAAGTGAGTTCCATTAATGGTTCATGTAAGTAGGGGAAGTTGGGCAAGGATCCCTCTCACACTTCCTCCAAGACAATAGGATTCTTTTAATTTCACATGTTGACCATCTTTCCCCCCCCGCCCCTTAATATCTATCTCTTTCCTCTCCTCTCTTCTCTTTCTCTCTCTCTCTCCCTCTCTCTCTCTCTCTCTCTCTCTCTCTCTCTCTCTCTCTCTCTCTCTCTCTCCCCCTCTTTCCCTCCATCCATCCCTCCCTCTCTCTCTTGCTCTGGCTTAGAGTCTTAAAAATGTTATCAGATTGGGTTTTCATTAGTACTGAGAATGTACATAATCAAAATGCCGGGTGTGGTGGCACACACCTGTAATTCCAGTACTTGGGAGGCTGAGACAGGAGGATCCAGATCCAAGATCAGCCTCACCAACTATTTCAAAAGAAAAAAATAAATAGTGTTAGGGGTATGGCTTGGAGATAGAATACTCCTGGGTTCAATCTCCAGTAACACACACACATACACACACACACACACACACACACACACACATACACAGAGAAAATATAAGTTTGACCATTTATTCAAGACTTGGGAAGTATAAAATATACATGTTTGCTATATTAAAAATCTGCTGGCAAAAAGAGTTTGTTTTCATTTTTGTTGTCTTTGTCTTAGTCTACTCAGAATGCTATAGCAAAATTCCACAATTTGGATGGCTTTTCAATAACAGAAATTAGATGCTGAGAAGTTCAAAATCCAGGTGCTGGCAGATTTAGTGTCTGGTGAGAGATTTCTGGTTCATTGATAGTGACTTATACCTATGTGCTCACCTGGTGTAAGGGGCATGGCAGCTCTCTGGGGCTTCTTCGATAAGGGCACTGATTCTATTCGTGGGGGCTCTGTCTTCATGATGTAATAATATCCCAAAGGCCCCAACTCTTAATACCATCAAAATGATTTTTATGTTTCAACATAGACATTTTTGCAGGGACACAGACTTTCAGACCACAATGTATTGCAAGAACATTTGAAAGTTGTTTTTGGCTGAAATGTTCAAATTAGTCACTGAGCATACACTGGGTAGCAATAGTCATGTAGTAGAGGAGGGAAGTTTATTTTAGGAAACCAGAAAGTTGCTGTTCAGTTATTCCTATCTTTGGAAGTAATTTTTGCCAAAATTCTAATTGTCCTTAACCCCATCAAAGCTGCATTTAGCTCAGCTTTGTATTCCACTGGGGTATTAATTGTATTTTGTCAGTAGTTAATGATGATAAATAAAGTGGCCTTAAATAGTAAGGACATCTGTTTTCTCTAATAGTGGAAGTTCAGAAGTAAGGTAGACTTTGGATGTTGTCCTTTGAACCACTTCTGCTCCTCTGCCCTTTCCTTGGGGTGGTTTCATTTTGAGGCTGGTAGCAAAATGGCAGTGGGAGTTCCCACAATAGCTAGGCTGGATGACTGCTAGAAAGAGAAGAGTTTTTTTGTTTTTTGCCTTTTTCTTAAAATTAAGAAAGCTTTTTCTTTGAAGCACGTTTTTTCCTTCCCTCACCCAAAACAATTTCCTCATGTATCTTACTGGCTAGGATTTGTGACATACTCTAGATGGATAACTGACAAAGGGCAAAGTATTATTACATTTGACCTAGAAAGTCAGGTTTCTGGAGTATGGATGGGTTATTTTCTCTTGAAGTGTATTGCCAGGGAAGGAAGGGCCAACACCAGGCAGAACTATTGGAAAGGAGGTTGGACAGTATGAAGAACATATAAGCCACCAACATGGTTTATTACAGATTTAGTACCCCTCATTTCAAATGCCTAGAAACAGAAACACAAGTGTTTTAGGTTTTTAAATTTTCTGTATTTTTAGAATATTTGTATAAAATGAGATATCTTGGAAATAAATTCTAAATTTAAAGACAAAATTTATTTATGTTTAATATATGCCTTATACATATAACCTGGAAGTATTTATGCAATACTTTTTAGTGTACCTATGTTTTAATCATGACCCATCACATAAAGGCAGGTGTAGAATTTTCCACTTGTGGTAGCATGTTGGAACTCAGAAAGTTTTGGGTTATGTAATATTTTGGATTTTCAGATTAGTGATGTTCAACCTGTATAAAAACGTGGGGATTTAAAGAAGTTTCCATGACAATTCGTGGTTAAAATACATCTTCAAATGAAAACACTCAACCACCTTGAGATTTCACATAACACCAATTAGAATGGCAACCATCAAAAACACAAACAATAACAAATGCTGGCGAGGGTGTGGAGAAGTGGGAACCCTAATACATTGTTGGTGGGATTGCAGATTAGTGCAACCACTTTGGAAAACAGTATGGAGAATCTTCAGATGAATGAGAATGAACCTACCATATGATCTAGCAATACCAATTCTGGGTATCTACCCAAAAGAATGGAAACCAAACTATCAGACTGATGCATGTGTATCTGTTTGCAGCTGCAATTCAAAATTGCCAAACTATGGAACCAGCCAAGACGTCCATCAACTGATGAATGCATTACAAAACTATGGGATATGTACACAATGGAATTTTACTCAGCTATAAAGAAGAACAAAATCATGCCATTTGCAGGGAAATGGATGGAAATGGAAAATATTATGTTAAGTGAGATTAGTCAGTCACAAAAAGTAAAAATTCATATGTTCTCCCTATTATGCAGAAGCTAGGGAAACAGTGGGACATAAGAGGGACTCCAGGCAAAGAAGGAGAAACCTTAGATGAATAAAGAAAGTGACTTAACTGAAGGTGATGGGGGTGGGGGACACCCTACTGCACACGATGTATTTTCACAAACATCAAATTCAATCACTAAACTGAACTTGAGAAGGAGGGAGGATGAGGAAATGGGGACAGGAATTGGGAATTGGGAAGGGTTAAATGAGAAATGTGTGCATGTATGCCTTTACCAGCTTGTACCTAACAAAGATGTATGATTACAATGCACAGATTAAAAAAAAAGAAAAAAAAAAGAATAACATCCCAGCACATGGCCACATATACCTGATTTTGAAATGGAGAATGGTCTGTCTTTTGTATCCTGAATGATAGGATAACTAAACTCCCACTATCATCTCAAAGGTTATGTTCAAAAGTCTGCCAGGGCCTTGGTTCTAGATCAAATTTTTCTTTAAATAAAACTGGTGTTAGGTTCTTTTAATCAGTGTCTCCTGGGCTCTCACCATACCCTGCATTTGTCTGTTGGCATTCTTGCTGTGTTGTAATTAATTTGTTTATAACCTGTCTGCCTCGTGAGACTATTTTCCCAAGTTTGTATCCCCAGAACTTAACAAAGGACTTGGCATAGACTAAGCTCTTTATAAATATTAAATGAGTTTAAAATGAGGAAAAAAAATGAAAACACTCTCTTTTCTGGATCACAAACATTTCACCATATCAAAGCTAGAAGAAACCCTATATACTATTTAATTTAAACTCATTATTTAGGAATAGAGACTTAGAATGCAAACCGCTTTCCAAAAATATCAGTTAGTAAGAACTATGACAGCAAATGCATAGATGATTCTGCTGTAATCATGAAGTAATGACTATGACTTTATTACAAAGTGATGCTTCTCTTGATTATGGTAGAGGGTCAGATGTGAAATGAAGCTAAAGGCCAGAGAAAGAGAATTTCAGAAGTACCTATTTCTGTATGATGTAGGCTATGGGAGATATGAACCTGGGTGCTTTTAGTGAAGTCATCTTATTCTGTTGAATATTAGAGAATATGTTTTTTTGGACTTTGAGGACCAGATGATCTCTGTGCCTTTATTCAAATTTGCAATCCATATGTAAAAGCAGCTTTAGCCAATACAGAATAAATGGGTGTGACTATGTTTCAGTTAAAATGTATTTATAGAAACATGAGCTGTGTAGGATTTGACCTATGGTTTGTAGTCTTCAGAGCCCTAGTTATGTTTGTATAATAGCTTGATCTTCTGGTTGCTGTTCCAGCATAAAAATGATTTTGGGAAGAACCAAATGAGTTCCAGGCAAGACTTAAAAATTTGTATTTCCACCAAACTCAAAGTTAAAGGCACCAACTCCCACTTTGTTTCATGATGTGGAGACTACTCTTTAACCAGTTAATTTATCATGACAACTGGTACATTTGGTAGGTTAAGCTGATTCACAGCTTATTTCACTGAACTGATCAGTCAAGCAGTCATAATCATGTGCTTTTGCCAAGGTATAACCTTGATGTAATTTAGACAGATACTCCTCCAGGAACCAATCTACCTGAAAGTAAGTTTACCTGTAACCTACATTTCTCACTGAGCCTAATATGAGGACACCTAATTAAATCATATTCTAAATGAGGGCACAGCTTACCTTAGAATTAATTTAACCAAATAATTAGGAAACTTCTGAAGTTGTTGCAAATATTGGTAACAGGAAGTCATTTGCAAATTGCCCAAGCATTTCTATTCTAGGAGACATGGGTCATCTATTTTTGGCTGGGAGGTCACATGATGCTTGTAAATCTTAAAGTCTCAAGGAGAGGAATAAGGATTTGTATGCAGGGAAACTACTTTTTAAAACCCTCAGAGGTAATGCCAGAATTGTTTCCATTTCTTAAAGTAATCACTGAGATTACATAACGTGTAACCGTTCTGATCAAGCAGTTTCCACTTGTGATATGAACAGGCAATGACTTTATTTTCCAATATTGGATTGTGTGTTGAGTTTTTCTTTACGGATGGGAAGCTGACTCCCTAGATGACATTTTGGGTTGATTTCTTAATTTCTCAGTTACTTTGGAAATGAAAAAAAAATTCATTTCAGTCCTTAAAACTTTCCTGTTCTTTTTAGTGCTTCAACCACAAACATAAGGCTTCCCTGCTTTGTACTGCTCCCATCAAAATGCTGCAGAAAAGATGAACTTCTGCCTTACGAGAGTGTTTGTTGAGCATGTGGGCGGCCTTTTCACAATTCCCCTTCACTGAGCTTTCCCCTGTGGTGTCAGGGTGTTGTGAGGTGATAAAAGTAGCCATCTTCTTATGTAACTGCAGGTGGAGAACCGGATATCCTCATTATGGTATTTGCAATTACTTTTCTACTATGTGAACCATTTTAGATGGCGGTGACAAGCTCACTCCCTCCTCTGTTGCCTGTGGCTGCATCTCAGCTATCTGTCCATTCATTGATTTTCTGCAAGGGGCAGGCATCCATATGGGGGGTCTCCTGGGGGATCGTCTTTGCTTCTTGAGGTTCTCTGGGGACCCCTCTCTTGGAAAGTTCCATCCAAAGCTTGGCCTCTTCATTACTAACTCACAGTCCCCACTGGAGCCATCCACCTTATATCCGGTTGCTGCTGGGTTTCTCTTGCCCAGTGGAAAGCTCTAGCTTCATGGATATCTGTGACCGGTGCAGCTATATGGGGCCTATGCTCATCAGGGACCAACAGAAGGGCTTTGATGCTCAAAGGATGCCATATTAAAATTCCTAATAATTTTATCTTCGAATTTGTGTTTTGAAAGTACAATCTGATGGGAAAAGAGAACATGTACCAGGGGCTCAGCACCTCGATTGCTGCACAAACCCACATCTTGCTGCTCATGGTTTCCATGGTGTAGGCTCTCCACTGCCCTTTCTAATTAATTCTAATTTCTGGGCCCACCCAGTTTCCCCATCTCTGTCCTATCCCTGTAATGTTACTGTCCTCTGCTTGGGATGTTGACTGTATGTGTTTGTGGCTCTGGGAGGCCTGGTTTGGGTACATGCCCTACTGAGTCCTGAGGCAGAACAGAAGCCATCTATTTCTGTCCTTTGCTGTCAGGCCTATGTTTGGTGGGTAACATGGTAGAGACCTCTTGCGTATCTCGAATCCAGGTACTAAGTGCATCCTAGCAGGAAAGTGAAACTTTCCCACTCACTAAGTTCTAAATGCCTTGGGACATGTCCTTCTACCATGAGATGGAGTGGTGTGCCTGTGGAAAGGGGCGATTGAATTGCTACCCCTGGCTGGGATTCTACACTTTCATTTTGCATTGAGGCTCACACATGACATATCCAGGGATGCCAGCAGGTGGTCCGCTTGGGGCCTGTTGGCCAAATAGCTTAAGTCACTTAAGTAATGACAACTCCACCCTCGAGAAGGTGCATGCTTCATGCTTCGATGATACCAAAATTTCTGGGGATAAAGGCGTCCCTCAACACTTCCTTTTCTCAACCAACCATCTCTCTCCTCAATCCCACTGCCTGCTTTACTTGCTGAATGACTCACTAAGTTCCAAATAACCATCAACCCTAGTTCAGTGGTGGGATTTTAGAAAACTCCCACTCCATCTTGTTCGGAGGCATTTGCAAGCCTATTTCCTGTTCTTAGGTGGGAGATTGGTGGCCCTCTATCATGTTGAATTATCCATCAAAGCCATCTCCTCCCTTCTACTCTTCTTTCATTTCTTGATGATAAAGGCTAAAAAAAAAAAAAAAAAAAAAAAAAAAAAAAAAAAAAAAAAAAAAAAAAAAAAAAAAAAAAAAAAAATTAGCCTTTTTTGATTTGGTCCAAAACCTCAGGTTAAGTATGGGATTAAAAAAAAAAAAAAAACTCTGTCCTGGAGAGTTTTGAGATTTTGATCTTAGCAGGCACTGACTCTGATTTAATCTCTGCTCTATTCAGTCACTTCTGGTGCAGGAAAATATCTCCCTCGGGGCCGGGGCCTCTCCCTATTTTGTTACTAAGCAGTTGCATGTGTGGCCCCTTGGTGCTGCATGGATTCATGGCAGGCTCAAGTTGACAGGCTGCTTTGCTTTGATGAGAGTCTCACCAAGCAACTAAACTTCAGTGCTGTGCTTTCAGGTTCACCTGTGTTGAATAGCTGGAGAACTTCTCTTGGTAGTATCTAGCTTAACTTTTCTACCTATTTTTCTCCTAACACTTTTGTGAGTTGGAAATAGTCATTTTTCTGAGAGTGTCACTAACTCTAATCCTTAGATTTCTGTGTGCAAGATGGAAAGACAAAAATTGGTCTTATTTACTCTAAATGGCATTTGTGAGAATTCTATGGGATGATCATTGTGAAGTGTCTAAAATTTTAAATTCTATAAACTTGAGATATCCATAATCAAAATCAAATTAAATACAAACTCTAGGCAGCCAGATCCTTCCTCTGGTAGCAGATATTAATGACAAGAGGATGACCCCCCAAAAAAAAAACTAAATTAGGTTCATGATTACAAAGTGAAGTTTAAGTAAAATGAGCATTTCTAAGCTAGGTGTAGTAGAATGTCCCTGGGTTCAATTCCTAGTTCCCCAGTACCACTACCACCATAAACAACAACAAAAAGATAAGAAAGAAAAAGAAAGAAAGAAAAAAAGCATTTCTTGCTGGGCATGGTGGTACATGCCTGTAATCCTAGTACTTGGAAGACTGAGACAAGAAGGATCACAGGTTTGAGCATGACTTCAGCAAGTAGTGAGACTCTCAGCAACCTAGTGAAACCCTATTTCAAAATAAAAATAAAATAGGGCTGAGGGTGTATCTTAGAGGTAGGATGCTCCTGGGTTCAATCCCTAGCAACACACACACACACACACACACACACACACACACACACACTCACACACACACACACACACACTATCCTTGGTAAAGTGGTAGTCATGTGGGCGGGAGGAGTTGGGGTGTGTACTTTGTGGCCATACATGAGACCAAGATCTCTTATTGTGAGGAGATGAGGATAATTCGTGTATTTGAGGTAGATGGTATTTGAGAAAAATGGAACTGAGTGCTTTCTTATTCTAAGAACTGTCTTGTGATTTATTTTATTTTTAATTTTTTTTTTTTTTTTGTGGTACTGGGAATTGAACCCAGGGGCATTCTACCTCTGAGCTACACCTCCAGCTTCATTTTTAATTTTTTTTTTTTTTGAAACAGGGTCCCACTAAGTTGCTGAGGCTGGCCTTGAATCTGCAATCCTCCTGTTTCAGACTCCCAGTACTAGGATCACAGACATGCACCACCACGCCTGGCTCTGTGTGGTTTAAATTTGGACTTTTGGCATCTACCTAGTATTCCTACTGGAAAACATTTTGCTTCTTTGATTTTTCTCTTGTTGCCTCTTTAAGGCGTACATTCAATGTCCTTTTCTCTTTAATTATTCTCCTGTTTTAACTTTTCTACTAAAGAAGCTACCCCCCCCCCCATTTGTTCTCCTGTCTCCCCCAGCAAGTACTTATGCTTCTGGATGAAGGATGTTCTGCAGACTGGATGGCTGCTGAGCCTTCGGTATTTACTGTTGGGGATGGCAGATGATGACAACATCCGACTGACTTTTAAGGACCTGACTTCTCGGCTGTTGTTTACCAGCTCCAAATTCCATCTGGTCTTGCTGACAAGAACCTTGACACCATCTGCAAAACTTGTAATAAAGCAATTTTGGTCTGAAGAAAAGGAAAATAGCAGGTTGAAGTCCATTTGGGAAATGTCACCTTCCGTGCTTTCTAAAGGCAGAATGGAAAGTGGGCGCGTGTGTTACTGTATGCTGGTATATTCAGTGAACTTCCTGGGGCGGGGAGATGCATGTGGAGATAAAGCCTTTGAGAATTCTGACTCTTTCCTTCAATCAGGCAAGCACAAACCAGAGTCCAGGAAGTCCCCAAAATATGGCACTTCTCCAGAACAAATTTCCTTTTTTAGTTTTTATTTTTTTATTTTATACTGGATATGATTGAACCCAAGGGCATTCTACTTCTGAGCTACAACCACATCCCCTGCCATTTTTCATCTTTATTTTGAAACAGAGCCTGTCTAGGTTGCTGAGGCCAGCCTTCAACCTGCAATCCTCCTGTCTCAGCCTCCCAAGTACTAAATTACAGGCATGGGCCAATGCACACAGCTTCCAGTATGAGTTATGATGATGAATTGACATTAAGATTGTGTTTAATGTGTGTAATTCCACCTTTGATAATTGGGTCAATGTGTTTTACTTGTATATGTGATGTGTGAAAATTAAATCACATACTTTCCTTATTACCCAGAGTTCACTTATGCATGATATAAACCTCCACAAACACCTAACATCTCACCCTATAACAAAGGATAATAATAATAGCTAAAATTTAAACACGGTGTTAAATGTCTGCACTGCTCTGAATACTATACAAATATGAACTCAACTCCCATGACAACTCCAGAGGATAAATATTACTGTTATACTAATTTCACAAATGAGAAAACTGTAGCACAGAATAAGTAACTTGCCAAGGACACCCAGCTAGTAAGTGGAAGAGCTCATAGGTGCTTGGATTTAGGCTGATGTGTCTCAATCAACAAAGTTAGCATTCATTATTGTGCTAAAGGAGATCACTACTGACTATTTTTAGGTGTCATTTAGGGCTGGATACTGGCCTTTCTCCATTGACTGCACAAGATCTGTGCTCCTTTCTTTATCGTAAGCTGACTCAGAGAGGCTTACCTTCTGCGTCAGTATCCCTGGGCTTCTTGGCCTCTGGTTTTCAACTAGGTTTGGCCAGTGGGAAGCACCAGGAAGAGATGACAGGCTGGCATTTATTGACTGTGGGCTAGCCACTACAGTCAGCGACTTCCCTCTTGTTGGGTGGCCCTGGGTCTCTTCAGGATTGGTAGGCACTCTTGTCTGCATCTTTATTCCGGCTGAGGGGATAAAGTCTTCCAGTCTGTGCAAATCCTGCTGCTTCTTCATTCATGGGGATTCCGTAACCTGCCCACATATTTGTATACAGCCTCTTCATTAAAACGTAACACTTTTAAGCATGTTGTTGTCTATATCTGCAGAAATTCTGACAGATACAGGCTTCTCTGGAGATTTCACCTATTGGCCTCTACTTGAGTCCCTAGCACTTCAAAACACTTGACATTTTTTAGAATGATTTAGTAAAAGTTAAGTGGAAAAAAGAGTTAAAACTTAGAGTAGGGCTAGGCAGGACCTATTAACTTGGTTTAGAATCGACAGTAATTTCATACTTACATATCTTATTTTCTAGTTGTAGTGGTTGGATTTGGGGTGTCTCCCAGCCCTCACAGAAAGGGGGTGGCAATGTTGGAAGTGGGGCTTTATAGTAGTCTCAGCAGTGAACAGATTCATGGATTTATCTGGGTGGTGGCCCAGGGCTGTAGGGCGTGGCTAGAGAAGGTGGTCCCTGGCCTGCAGCCTTGGGGATTATAGATGGTTCCTCTTTCTCTTGATCGCTCTCTTGTTTCCAGACTCCATGACCTGAGAGATAATCTTTGCATTCTTCCCCTCTCTGCTTCCTGCCATCATGCTCTGAAATCTGTGGCCCCCAGCCTCATATGAACTGAACCCCAATATCTCCAAGGAAAATTGTGAGCAAATAGATCTTCAACAGTTTAGATTATAGCTGTGGAAATGCTGACTTATATACTAGTCATATATATATATATATATATATATATGTATACATATATACATACATATACATATATATACATACATATACATATATACACACAACTAGTATATATATACATATATATGTATCTTAATAACAACTATATCTAACATTTGCAAGTACAATGTTATACACACCCCCATGAAGACTTTATGTGAATTATTTTCTTAATCCTCAGAGCAATCCAAGGAGGCAGTGACTCTTATTATTCACATGTTGCAGATGAAGCAACAGAAGCCAAGAGAGATTAAACAACCTGTTCATGGCTGTACAGTTAATAACTTGTTTGTATGGGATTTACTTCCAAGCAGCTGACTCCAGAATCCATGCAGTTAAGCAATATTCTTCTGTTTCCTGCCTCTGATTTTACTTCTAAAGCAACTTGGGAAGTAGGCCAGGCAGGTATAATTTTTTCCCTCTGTATCACAGTTGAGTACAGTAGTTTGAAGTGAGTTCTCTAAGAGCGCAGAGCCAATTAGTCTATACCTGTAAATAGCAGAACTGGTAACGAAGGGGAAATCTCACGGGAATCAAGTTGCCTTCAGCTCAGCTTTGGTCTGTGCAAAGGGCAAGGGCTGAGGGTTTAAATCCTGACTAAGACTTCCTAGCTTCTTGACCTTGAATACTTCACCCTCTGAACTTCATTTCTTCACTTATAAGATGGGAGAAATAATTTTTTCTTTGCAGAATATGTGAGGATGACATAAAGTAGCTACATAAAAATACTGGTTGTAGTAGTTATTTAATATATTTTTAAAATGTTCACACAAACCATCAAAGGATAGAGCTGTGAATTCAGGGAGAGACATGGAAGCAAAGGATGTTAGGCTCCTGACAACCTATGTAATATGAAGAGGCAAGCCCCAGAAATGCGCAATAGTATCCAGGGAAGTCTGACATGGTAGGCAAAGCTTTTCCCACCCCCAAACATACACCAAATACCTGTTCTCTGATTATGAAGAATTTGAATCATGCATCAATGTAAGGGCTTTATTTTTGTAATATAATTTATTGTAGTATTCTAGCAATAGGTAGCCAAATATTTCTTGAGTAGTACATTAAGTACATTCATCTAAGGACAGTGATTTTCCAAACAGAATAGCTGCATCTGCTATGGCGAGGCTTTGAAATGTGGTGTATTAATTCCTTTGCGAATGGTTTCAGGGTATATTCTCCAATGAATTGGAAATGTGAGGCTTCTTTTAATCATTTCAACAGGAAGTAATTTCTCACCCCTCTGAACTGTGGCAGAACTTGTCGTCTATAGCACTTCTTCGAATGTAATTTTTCTGGCTTGAAAATAGTCCCTTGTATACTTTTTTTCCACTCTAAATTGAGAGATTATATATATATTTAACAAAAGAATGACACCCCTGGCTACTCTCATAATTGTGTTATGAATGAATTAAATGAATTCCCTTCTGATCTATGATATACCTTGGGGTTTGTCTGCAATCCTGTCAATACACTCAGCATCTTCTGTGTGCTAGGTTCTCACCCAGGCATCAGGGACACAGAATTGTGGTCCTTGTGACCTAACACCTGATGCACAGATGTGAATAATTGTGTTGTCCACTGAGGCCTAGTAAAGCCTGAGCGTGAGTGACAGAGACATTCCTTGACAGTAATATTGAAAGCAAATATGATGTTCAGAAAATATGTTTAGAAATGATCCTAACATGTTATTTTCCTTGCTAAGTACTAGAATAAGTGGCCCCAGTAAAAGGTTCCACAGACAGTAGGCCTTGGAGATGGAGTAATTTGGCTATTGGGATTTTCCAGCCAAGCGAACATTAGTCCATGTGACATCTGTGGTCGTGAAAATGCAACGTAGACATTGTCATTACCGAAAATATTCTTAATCCCCACAAGGTGGGGATATGTCCCTTGGAAAGCAGAGATTTCAAGTCAAATTTTAATTCAATTTGAATTCAGTATATTTGTTGAATCATGACATTTTCCTCACTTTTTAGGGAAGGAAATGTCTAGAACATATTAGTCACTCAATACACACTGGTTGAATAAATGTCAAATGGAAAAGTTAGTTTTTACAGTTTCAGTTAAAAAAAAAATAAGAGATCCCCAAAAGTTCACTCCAAATATATCAACTGAAATTTCTAAGATAGGATTAACACCTTTTTACATTTATTTTATTTTCAGAAAAACAAAAAAATGAAAAAAAAAGTGGCAGATGGTGGAGTAAGCATAGTTTCATCAGATTTTATAAATATGAGGTAGTATGGCTTGACTTTACTTTTTAATTTTTATAAATTAGAAGTAATATACTCTTATTGTAAATGTGTGTGTGTGTGTGTGTGTGTGTGTGTGTGTGTGTGTTGTGTGTGTGTGTGTTCTTCATCTACTACCCGGAGGTGCAGCCTGGCCAGTTAACAGTACCCTTCAGTTCCTTGGTTATGCATTTACAAGCATATTTCTTTTTATAGTGAAGACTGACCGTATAGCTGATGATGGCCAGATAAGATATAAAAATAGAACTCTGACCCACAATCTGCTGCAACCAGCTCAGGAAACCAACCCATTATTTACATTTGTCAGCTAAGGAAGCCAGTCTGTCTCCTACCAAACTTGCAGGAAGTCAGACATCATCTCCATCATCTGGTCTGAGAAGTCAAACAATAACCTCTATACCAATTATCCCAAGACTGAAAGGGTTTCATTAATAACAACTTGCTTAATTTCTGTCCCTGTTTCTAATTTAGGACTAACCAGAGAAATCCAATTATTGATGCATCTCCATGAAACCACATAGAAACACCCATTGTTAGCCTGCCTTCACTTCCCTGTGTTAACGGCTTCCAGTCAGGATATACCTGAACCTTTCCTTTTTCAGCTATGCTATGGTTTAGGTGTGTTCCCCAAAAGTTCATGTGTGGGAAACTTAATCCCCAAATTCATACATTAATGGTAGTTAGTGGGGCCTTTGGAAGGTAATTAGAATTAGAAGAGTTGACAAGGATGGAACTCTATGATGGCATAAATGGTTCTATAAAAGAAGTGAAGCCATGCATGGTGGCTCACACCTGTGATTGCAGTACTTAGGAGACCAAGACACAAGGATTGCAGGTTCAAGGCTGGCTTTAGAACTTAGTAAGACCCTGTTTCAAAATAAAAAGTAAAAATAACAAGGATTAGAGGTATACCTCAGAGGTACAATGCCCTAGTGTTCAATCTCCAGTACAAGGAGAGAGAGAGAGAGAGAGAGAGAGAGAGAGAGAGAGAGAGAGAGAGAGAGAGAGAGAGAAACAGAGAGACAGAGATATCAGAGGTATCACACTTTCTCTGGCTTGCAATGTGATACCCTCTGCCATGTTAGGTTGCAGCAAGAAGACCCTCACCAGACCCTGAGCCAGTGCCAGTGCCGTACTCCTGGACCCCTCGGCTTCCAGAACTGTGAGCTGAATAAACTTATTTTCTTTATAAATTATCCCATCTTTAGAATTTTGTTATAGCAGTAGAAAGCAGGTTAAGATAAACCACAAAGCTCTCCAATTCCTCCGCCTGCTTTTGAGTCTCAGCCAAACCCGAGTGAAGGTGGTGGTGTCCTTGCTGTGCGAGCTCAGAACAGAAAGCCTTTGCTTATTCCCACTTGGTTGGTCTTTGTCTATTTCCATAATGAGTATAGATTCTTTTACCAACATGGGTTTGAGTGTCTACTGTTGTGAGGCTTGCCTCCTTTTCTCCTGCAACATTGATAAGAGGCTGAATCACCATCTAGTTCAATGAGGCTAAGAGGCAGTCTACAGATAACTGGAAGCATTCTGGTAAATGAAGTCAAGCCACCATACAAACCCTAGATTCTTAAAATTGTATTGCAAGAGACAGTTCTTTTTTGATTGAATTCATTTATTTCGGAAGAACATTTATATAATTATTTATGATTTTTAAAATGAATTTGCATCCATTATTTACTTTCATCAAATATATTTTGTGGTTTTTTTTTTTTCTCCTAATTCCAACAATGTGTCTGTGACAGGGCCAAGGTGGTTATATTCAGTCTTAGTTAGGTGATTGTACAGCAGAGGTGACTGCACTTTCACTTATATTGCTGGCTGCTCTGGTTGCCTAAATCAACTGTATACTAATCTGTGGCAATTGATTATTACAACTGAAAAAATACCAGATGAATTTCTTTCTTTTTTTTTTTTGTGGAACTGGAGCTTGAACCCAGGGGCATTCTACCTCCAAGCTAACACCACTAGCCCTATTTTTATTCTTTATTTTGAAACAGGGTCTCACAAAGTTGCAGAGGGCCTCACTAAATAGCTGAGCTTGGCTGCGAACCCGGATCCTCCTGTCTCAGCCTCCCAAGTACTGGGGTCACAACCATGCACCACCACCTCAGGCTATCAAGGGGAACTTCTTAATGATTGATTAACATTGCCATGGTCCAATCCATCCATCCATCCATCCATCCATCCATCCATCCATCCATCCATCCATCCATCCATCCAATGTTTCAAAAAAAAATATTAATCTGAATCCTAAAAGCTAATCTAACACATAATACAAATTCATTTTACTGTGTTTTTATTTCCATTAATCATGCTCCTTTCAGTTCATCTTTCTTTCAGGTATCTTTTTTACAAGTATTTATACTGTCACCTTATAAACACCCACATTATAACTAGGGATGCATGCCAACAGCTGAGGTATCGCTCCATCCTTTCCTAGCTAGGTCTCCAAATTGCTATGGAAACCATTGTGGGTTTTGGAGAAATATTTAGAGTAGAAGGGGAAATGCCCTCAAAAGAAGCAGCAACATGAGCAGAGAAATGCACTGGACAGGTTCAGTGTTTTCTTGTTCAGCTACTTCTTCTTCTCCAAAGTCTTTGTCATTTCTTGGGTAGCTTAGTGCTATAGCTTCCTCTCTCAGTTCTCTTTTTCTCTTCTGTAGTCCAGTTTATGTCAAACAATTGGGAAACCCAGTATTCTATGAGGTATCTATTGATTGGAACTCTAAGAATATGATTAAATCATTATTTATGACAAATAAGAAATGGGAGACACTATTATAACTGAATTCTTTCATGGTGCTGGGACATCTAAGGCTGTCTTGGCGTATTCTAATTTATCATTTTCAATTTCTCCCACATGTATGGCTTTGGCATATATGGCCAATTTGTGCCTTGCGCACCCAATGGTACCACCTCTGAGGAGGAGCCATTTGTGTCCTAGATATTGTTGAATCCTAATAAATATGAAAATTTCCTGGAAGATGTTTTAATAAAATAAGTTTCCTACAATAACTTTACAGAGGAACATCAAGTGTCCTGAGTAAGACTCTCATTTTTCTTATTTTTGTAGAGTGATCCTAGGGGCCAGTGGTGGCTTTGTGACTGCTTGAGTATTGAATCCTAAGCATTTGGATAATATCTGCCAAAAGTATCTCCTTGCTTAAAAATGAAACTACTAATTAAGAGTAAGTCAGAAGGAGCTGGGTGTGGTGTTGCATTCCTGTAATCCCAGGACTCATGAGGCTGAAACAGGAGGACCACAGGTTCTAGGACAGCCTCTGAAATTTAGTGAGGCTCTCAGCAACTTAGTGAATAAAATAAAATAAAACATATAAAGGGTTCAGGCTGTAGCTTGGAGATATTATACCCTTGGGTTTAATTCCTAGAGCCACCACCCCTCCACAAAGTTCCTAGAAAATTATATGCAATCAATGTTGTATCAACCTAACTCAATTTGTGCCCCTGATTTCACTGTGTTAATTCCAAAGCTGTTTATTGTTATTTTATAAAAGAAAAAAAATGTCAATTTTAAATTCATGCACTCAAAACACACAAACATCAGATTTCAGTTCTGCAGGGAAGAGACACAATAGCAGCTTTCACCTAGCCGACACCTGTTCCCTGTGGTTATAACATTTGTCTACAGTAGAACTTGCTCACTAGGGAGTGAATAAACGAGAAATAAGACATTTCTAAAAATTTTTTCCCTTTTTTTGTGGTACTGGTGATTGAACCCAGGAACATCCTACCTATGAGCAATACCACAGCCCATTTTATTTTTGTTTGCAAACAGGATCTCACTGAGAATCTCACTAAGTTGCTGAGGCTGTCCTTGAACCTACAATCCTCCTGTCTCAGCCTACCATTTACTAGGATTATGGATTTGTGCCACTATGCCTTGCTCCAAAATCTTGCTATTACGAAATTAGTCCACTGATATAGTTTTTTTTTTTTTTTTTCCTGACCACAGATTGGGAAGTGTAGACTGACTTCTGAAAAATTTTGGAGGTAAATTCTTAATTCTTCAGTTTATTCCATTTTGATAATTTTAGGGGTATTTTCTATTTCCTGCTGGTGAGTAGGGAAAAGAGAAAAAATTACCAAATAAAACAAGTAAGGAAAAGTCAACCATTATTTTAAAAATCTACTCAACCATAAAGAAGAACAAAATCATGCTATTTGCAAGGAAATGGATGCAACTGGAAAACATTATGTTAAGTGAGATTAGCCAGTCACAAAGAGTAAAGAAGCATATGTTCTTCCTAATATGCAGATGCTAGGGAGAAGATGGGGCACAAGAGGGTCTCCAGATGAAAAGGAGAGACCCTTGATAAGAAGTTGATTTAACTGAAGGGGATGGATGGGGGGGCACCCTAATGTACATGATGTACTTACACAATTATATCAAGATCACTCACTAAACTGAACTTGAGAGGGAGGGAGGGTGAGGGAGCAGGGTGGGAATTTGGGGAAGGGGTCAAATGAAAAATGTGTGCATATATGTTGTTATCAATTTGTACCTAACAAAGATGTAGGCTTACAATGCACGAATAAAATAAAAAAATAATATTTTATAATCCATCATTCTTGGAGTTCTACTGAATGGATGACTAACATTTGACCACAGACTCAACAATCTCAACAAATCTGTCCATCTGCATTATTCTAAAGAAATTCCCAAATTAACCTAGGGTTAGGATTAGAGTTTGGCCATTATAAAAGTTTACATTTCCAATTGATTTAAAATATAAATTTACAATTTACCTTTCATTCATTCTCCCTTACAGCTTAAATTTCCCAGTCAGAAAGTTCACATGTAAAGTAGTATATTATTTCCTTCACTTCATGTTTTTTTTTTTTTTTTCCATGAGAAGTCCTCTGCATTAAAGAGCTACTGCACAATTGACCTTTTGGGTTCAGTGTTCTCCTTGTAAGGCAGGGACCTCTCAAGGTACCTAATTTCCTCTGCCATATTGTCAAATCCTCCAAGGCACTCTTTATGTTTAATAACTCTTTCTACATCCTAGTGGCACCTACCTTACATGGAACATTCAGATATGTGTCAAATCATATTAAAACTCTTCTCATTTTCAAAATGTTAGAAGCCATTGTTAAGCATTGACAGTGATTTTTTTTCTTTCTCTGGAAAAATGACTTATTCAGTTAAAAGTTTTAATTGGTTGCCTTTTTGGCCCTATTTCACTGTTTCTTCTCAATTATTAATTTATAGGCATTTCTCTATTCTCACATTTTCTATCATGCCTTTTCATATATATGCTATTTATACTATTATTCTATTTATGTGAATTATTTTCCAGTTTCTGTTTATAAGTTTCCCCAATTCAGAAAATCAAATGTTAATATTGGAACTGGTCCGTTACTGATTCTGCCATTTTATTAAAATATCACTTACCCAGGGGAAGCTCTCGAGGCCAGATGACAGCTCCCTCCAGCCGTTTTACTTTTTTGGATTCATCTGGTCTAATACATGGTGACTTAGATGACACAAGGTGACAGGGAAAGCTGCCACAGGTGAATAAAGTTATTTCTTATCCCTACTCTTAGGGAACAGTTTTATTATCTTACTATTCTCTCCACCCTCCTTGTGGGGTTTAAACATTTGGCTAAGGCTGCCAGAAATGACCCCAATATGAGCTTTCCTAAATACCAAGTTATCAGGGGTTTTCTTTTTTTCTTTTTTAGATTTGACTACTGTTATTGGTGCACTGAAGTCTCACATCATGATGTAATTCACAGCGATGGCGACATACATGCACACAGCACTTGGCGGGCTTTCCCCTGGCTCCCTCCCCTTTCCCCCTCTTCCCCATACAGGGTATTGAGCTTGACATTGTTACAAAATGTCGATGGAAGTGTTTCCTTCATTGAGCCTCTCTCTGCCACCTCCACTTCCTCTCGACCACCTTCCTGGCTCTGCTGGGGTTTCTCCTCCATTATCTAAAGTCCTTTTGGTGTTCAGATTACTCCCTAGCTTCCACATATGAGAGAAATCATGTGACCCTTTACTTTCTGTGACTGGCTAATGTCCCTTAACATAGTATTCTCCAGATCCATCCATTTTCTAAACAGAGGTTTTCTGATGGACTCTGAAGCTCTCTGCTGCAGCACCCAACAAACCATTTCCCCTTTCGGTAAGTGGCCACTGTGTCCTTTCGTGCAGTGCTCTCTTTGTCAGCGTCGCCCTTTTCTCACTGGTTTATCTATGGAGTTGGACTTTTCTGTCTGATTTTACTCTTCCTCCTCCTTTATCCATGCTCTCCCAAGTATTTGAGTTTGCTAGGTTGCATCATGCAGATGCACACACAGACACACCCACTCCCTGCTCCCTTGATGACTTTATCTTTGGGGAAATGTGTTTTTATGCTTTTTGGTTGAAAGTCTAACATGACTCCCCGTGGCAGGCAGTCACTGGAAACACTATAAAAAGGTGTGCTCAGTTAAAAGGAGAAAAGATCAGAGAGAGCAAGGACTGCTCTATCCACACGGGAGAAGTGGATAGACAGAGGGCTACCAATAGAACTGGTGATTCTCATCTTCATATATGTATAATTTATAATTCCCTTTGGAACTCCCACCTCTGATATGCCTGTGAAAAATACCCAACCAGGCATGGTGGTGCATGCCTATGATCCCAGTACCTAAGAGGCTGAGACAGGAGGATTGCGGATTCTACTCTCAGCAACCTACGAAGACTTTATTTAGAAACAAAACAATAAATAAAAGGGCTGAGGGTGTAGCTCAGAGGTAGAATGCCCTGGGGTTCAATCCCTGGTTCCCCAGACAAAACAATAAACAACAACAAAAAGAAGTATCCATTTTTTCTTTAAGAATCAATCTGTGAAGTTTAGGGTTCGTGTTTCAGCAAATCTTAAAATGTGGGCCTAATCAATTTAACTTCTTGAATTGGGATACCTTTAAATATTTTGTATTGGTTCATTAAGTAGGGTGAAAGGCAACTTCCTAAAGCTATTGCTATAGAGTCTCTCTCTCTCTCTCTTTTTTTTTTTTGCGGTTGGGGATCGAACCCAGGGGCACTCTACCTACAAGCTACAGGGGCATTCTACCTACAAGCTACACCCCCAGTCCTATTTTTTATTCTTTATTTTTTGAAACTGGGTCTCACTAAGTTGCAGAGTGCTTCACTAAGTAGCTGAGGCTGGCCACAAACCCAGATCCTGTGGTCTCAGCCTCCCAAATACTGGGATTACAAGCGTGTGCCACCACGCCCTGCTTCTTGGAATCTTTTTTCTGTGTTTTTATTCTGGAAGCATTTGAGGCATTCAGAAATTGCTACCTGGGCTTCTCACCCAATTTAGAATATCCATTTTGAATAATTTTATTTCTGTGCCTGAAATTATAAATTAATGTCAGCTAATAGACTCTGTGATTTATTGGATCTAGCTCAGTAACATTGCTCCTTTTATTTTATTGAAGTCAATTTTGTTAAGTTCTGCTAAGGCTCATGAAATCTCTCTGGGGCATAGCTTTAGTCGAATTGTAAATTCAGAGTAAACCCATTGAGCCACAATACGTTGGTTTGTTAGTGAGTGTAGAAACATGGTGAAAATGGGTATTTTGTCAATGATCTGACACCTAACACAGATTTTTACTGGGCCAAGCAGAAAAATACCATGTCTAAGTCTTGGGTAAGCCTTGACATGCCCTGAGGTTTTATATATTCACACTGTATACATTTCTCACATCAGGTCAAGGGTAGCTATTCTTTACTCACGATATGTCCAGTAGAGTTAAACATGAAGGAGGAGGTGTGAAGGATAGAGATATTTCTGTTCTAAGCTGCTTGATGTCTATTAAGAAGAATGTACCAGGCTTGGTGGTACATGCCTGTAATAATCCCGGTACTTGGGAGGCTGAGAGGGGAGGATTGCAACTTCAAGGATATCTTTGCAACCTAAAGAGACCGTGTTTCAAAACAAAACAAAAAAAATATAAATACTTGAGATCTAGCTCAGAGGTAGAATGTCCTGTGCCACAAGAAGAAGAAGAAGAAGAAGAAGAAGAAGAAGAAGAAGAAGAAGAAGAAGAAGAGGAGGAGCAAGAAGAGGAAGAGGAGGAGAAGGAAGAAGAAGGATAGACTCCACCAAGATGGAGGCTGTTGTATTTTTTCCTCTCTGATATCTCTTCAGTGTCCAGAACATGTAGATACATAGTAATGGCCCAATAATAATGTTAAAGAAATGAATAAAAGATATTATTTTGGTTCAGCAAAGGTTATGGAGTACCCCAAACCTGAAATTATAAGGATATTTTAGCACTGTTCTTCAGAATCAGATATTAAAGCATGTGGTAGGGTTGGAGTGGAAGAAGTTGGGTGAGCATTGCTTTTGCTAATGACTAGCATATGGATTTGTGGATGTGGGGTATCATTGTGTCATCAGGATGCTTGCATGTCCCTGGGGTAGGGAATAGATTGGTAATGGGGTAGAGAATTTGGATGTAATAAAGGATGTAAGCTTTCTCTGTGCAGATTTCAGGTGTGTTTCAGAGTACAGGTGCATGAAATTTCAGAAAGGAAGAGAACTACCTTAGGTGTCAAGTGCCCTCTGAAATTTTCTGATGAGCTTCACCTGGCACCTCGAGCAGTAGAGAACTTGTGATTTCTCTGGCAGATAATCCCATATTTATTTGCTTGTTGGTTTTTGAGGTGCACCTCACTATGTTGCCCTGGCTGGTCTTGAATTCCGGGACTTAGATGATTCTCCTTCCTCAGCCTCTCAAGTAGCTGGGCCTGCAGGCATGAACTGTCATGCCTGGCCAGATAATTACACATTTGAACTACTCCAATCATAGAAATTCTTACGCTGTGGTAAAATTTCTATTTATTAGTCCTAATTATACTGCCTAAAAAGTACTTAAGACTATTTCTCTTTATCACAGAATGATATAATTTTCATCACAATTCATTCTATTTTCCTTTTACTGCACAAATAACTATTTGAAAGTAATATTTGCTAGATTGTATGGTAAGCAGAAGCCATGGTTTCCTGATACTTCAATGTCTATTTGCATGCACTGCCTCCAGTTTGCATGCATTAATTTTTCTTTAAGTGTAGGTTTACTTTCTATATAAGAGAATACACAGATCTTAAGGATATAGTTTGATGAGCTTGAGAATAATAATATATCCCTCAGTAACCACCAACCCAACTAAAAGATAAAACATTTTCATCATCCCAGAGAATTTCCTTATGCTCCTTCCCAGGCAACCCTTCCAGAGGCAATGCTGTTCTGATTTTCATCCACATTGACTCCTTCTGCTTTTTTGTGAATTCCATATTAGTGGAAGCAAAGAACATATGCTCTTTTGTGTTTGGCTTATGTTGCTCAATGTGATGTCTCTGTGATTCTTCTGTGTTGTTGCATGTGCCAGTAGTTCTTTCCTTATTAGTAGCATTTCATTGTATGATTATGGCCCTAGTTATTTTTCTCTTTTTCTTTTGATGAATTTGGGGTGTGTGCAACACTCATTTCATTAGACTTCCATAAACGATTTGATCAGTGTGTACAAGAAGAAGGTTACTACCTCCTTTGTTTTGGCATTATGCTTTTGCTAATGTAACCCAAGATTATATAAGTTATTATAGTATCTTCATTGCACTGTGTACATGATGGTGGATTGAAGAGAATAGGGCTTTCCAGCAAGACTGTCATGGATTCAAATCCCATATATACCACTTGTGATCTGTAGAAGATAGGGAAAATTATTTTATGTCTCTCTACCTCTGTGAAATGAGAATGATAATGCCTATGTCCCTCCAGTGTTCATGTTTAAGAACTTAAGGTATTCAATAAATGTTAGTTCCTACCCACACCTGCTCACCTGCTTTTATTGGGAATTGTAATTATGACACATATTATAGTCTTGCTTTACATTTTTCTTAAATACTCATGCATTTTCTATCAATTCACGTGCCAGGCTTTTACATTTGTCTTATTTCTATTCATGTAATCTAATCCATTACTCCACCCCATTGACACAAACTGACTCTTTACCTGATCAACCAGCAGAGCTAGTATCTGCATCATCTTTGCCATATATGGATTTGATAAGCATATCATTCATATCTTCATCCCAGTTACTCTTAATATTCGAACAGAACAGTACCAAGGGCATTCCTTTAGCATAAAATTAACAACCTCTCCTAAGTTTGAAATTGATCTACTAATCAATACTCTTTGGGAACTGTTGTGCAGGCAATTCTAAATCCCCTGAGCCATATTATTTTTCATTTATCTTTTTATAAAATGTCGAGGGACACAATTCTACAAACCTATAGTGGCCAAAGGCCGTGGAAGTCTCATAAACATAGAAAGTAAATTATAACCACCCTTTAAGAATATTTTTAGTTCATTTATTACAATATTCTGCTCTAACCTTTTAATATTTGACCTCATAATTTTAAACTTTGAAAAGGGAATCCCTAATTTACTGTATGAAGAATGTCACATATATTTTTCAATATAATTCTTCAGAAAAAAATCCCAAGAGTAATGTAAGCGTATTTAGTATTTTTCAGGTGTGTGTCCTTTAAAAATGTCTTTAACTTGCAAAATTAATTGCTTTCTTGTGACTCTTTTCTTGAATAAAATTTCATCAGATTCTTACATTATCACTTCTAGAATAATTACAAAACATTATGTAGATCCAAACAGGAGTAAAACATAATCTTTTCTAAATACGTTATTTTAGCTTGGTTTATGAAAGTATGATTTTGGTTGATTTATACAAACTTCCATACAGATACTCATTTTTCTAAGAATATGTAGTATGTTTTCTTTGGTTTTCATATTTTTCATTGTTAAGCATGAAAATTGATCGTGTGGTTGATGAGGGTCTTGACACGAAAACTGTTGCTCTAAATTTCTTCCTCCTTTGAAAATTAAAGACTATGTAAAGAGGAACAAAAAAAGGTGAGTGGATTTGGCAGATTGTTGAAGGCAAGAACCAGGCCATACTTTTTGTCTCATCTTTATTATCCATATTGTTTTCACATACAAGGCATCCAATAAAATATTACTAAATTTTATTGAGAGAGAATTAAGTTAATTCTGATTGTTTTTCACACATATACCATTTTTTACACCTAGAAATATATTTTCAGTAGTTCATAGTTTTTTTTGTTTGTTTGTTTTTGTATGTGTGTGGTACTAGAGATTTAACCCACGAGCATTCTACCTCTGAGCTACACCTCTAGTCCTATTTTATTTTTCATTTTTGAATCAGAATCTCACTAAATTTCTGAGGGCCTTGTTAAATTGCTAGTACTGGCCTTGAACCTGATATTCCAAGTACTGTGATTACAGGCATGTGCTACTATGCCTGGCCATAATCAGTCATTCTTATTAAATGTTGTCTGCCTACTACATATTACAGTGTTCTGAAAATGTCAAAGGAGAAAAATGTTTCTTCTCTTTTTTTTAATTTTGTAGTGGGCAATACTTTGGTGTCTAAAATCATTAAATGGAGAACAGCGAGAAAGATGACATCGTCAAACAACTTTGGAATAACACTTATATAATCATATTATCTCAAAAAGATAGCCAGATACTTAAGGTATTTTCTATACAAATTCCCATCAAAACAATTTTATGTAGAGGTTAGAAAGGAAATCACAACACAAACTAATGTGGAGAAATTTTTATATTTATATTCCTGAAAGAGTTAGACAATGTAAAAAATGTCCTTGGGCTGAGCCTTTGATCTGTGTTCATTATAGGATCATTATTTATGGCCTTGTCTATTGGACTCCACAGTCACTTCATGTTGATTGATTGATTTCTTAATTTAAAGGGGATTACTATATTCACATAGGAAACCTACACTTGTCTTTGGAAGGATTCCAAATTTGCAACTTTCTGGTTTCCATCTTTATTTTGTTTATTTTTTTTTTTTGTGGATGGGAAAGTCAGTAAAATGAGGAAACAACTAGCTAAAAACCTTTTCTTTAGTCAGGTGTGGTGGTGCATGCTTGTAATCCCAGTACTTGGGGGACTGATACAGTAGGACCACAGGTTTGAGGACAGCCTCAGCAACTTCGAGAGACCCTGTTTAAAAATTTAAAAACAATATAAAGGGCTGGGGGTATAGCTTGGAACTAGAATGCCCCTGGGTTACATACATACCTACATAAATAAATCTAAAACACCCCCTTTCTTAGTCATCTGTACCATCATCTTACTATTCTATATGTCAATAATAATAATAATGATGATGATGGATGATGGTGTTAGGAATAATGTCAATAATGTAATGTAATGGCAATAAACAGCAAGACTAGAGCTTCAGCATGAACTTTTTTTTAGGTTTTTTTTTTTTTTTTAGTTTTTGAATTCCAAGTAGTTTTAAGGAAGATGTCTGTTTACATGTGAGTTGTCCTGACTGATAAATCAGAGATCCTAACACCAAATTTAATACCGCAGAGTATAATAAGGATTTGTGATGCTTCCTAAAGGACCCAAGGTCTATAAAGCAATGAATAGTTTACAGTGAGACATAAATACAGCATATAAAACATCCAGCCGTTTCATGGAGGAAAATCTTGTTATGTTTGAGATTTGGCAGTGGTGAAAGAAAAATACTTGTTCTTACAAATTTTATGTGAAGATGGCTTTATTTTTCAAATGTTAACAAGGGAACTTCGACAGCTGTAATTGGGCTGAAGATATTACTAGACTAGAAAGAGGGCAGCAAGTGAGGACTGGAGAGGCTTCCCCCAAGGAAGGGAAACCCCAGGGCCATTTGCTTAAGATCTGGCTCCTTCCCTGAGGATTGTCTGAATCTGTAAATGATGGGACCAGGGAGAAATTCACTTAAGAAATGACCAGGAGAATGTGCTGAAATGAAATGGAAAAAAGGCCCCAAATGAATAATTTATGATTGCGTCTCATCTTAAATTCTCATTTTCTTAAGGAACACTTGGGTAATCTGTGAGAGATGAGCCACTCTTCTGAGGTGCCAATCTCAGCTTGTGTTGACATGACAGAGGCATTTGCAAGCCCTGTGCATTTTTCGAGCCCAACTCTATTCATTTTTTTCCTGCAGATCTGCATAGTAAGTCATGGCTGATTTGCTCAGCAATAGAAATGCTTTATGCATGTCCCTCTCTCCCAAGGGCCCTGACTTCAGCAGGGTCACCTCAATAATAGTCTCTTAACATGGCCTCAGACTCTCAGGATGGGCCTGTCATCGCCGTAGACTAGGCCTCTTTCCTACCAGTTCCCCCAAGTTCACCAGTGAAGTCCAGAGTGGAAGAAATGCCTAGCCAGGCCCAAACCTTCATCCAGCAAGTTGAGAGTGGGTGTAGGGGAATAGAGACCTTGCCATGCTTTGTATTAGAACCAGTTTTCTAGTTGAAAGTATTACCAGTTGGCAATAGCTAGCAACCTAAGTTTGGCCTTTTGTGTTGGTATTTCTGAGTTGTCTTAAAAATGCTTAAAGAAGCAAAGCCAAGGGTGGTGGCACTCACTTGTAATCCCAGCATTTGGGAGGCTGAGACCGGAGGATACAGGTTCACGGCCAGCCTCAACTACTTAGTGAGGCACTCTGCAACTTAGTGAGACCCTGTTTAAAAAAATAAAGAATAAAAAAATAGGGCTGGGGGTATAGCTCGGAGGTAGAATGCCCCGGAATTCAATCCTTAGTACCAAAGGAAAAAAAAAAAGAAGCGAAGGAACAACTCTGGGTGATACCAGTAGTTCTGTGGGTTCCATCCCATCAAAGCAGAAAGAAGGGATGTGTGAAGGGTTGCTGCTCCTGTGTTGCTAAGACTACAGTGGTCATGATTTAAATTTTTCTTGATCCTCCAAAATGCAACAAATACCTCCATCTAAGGGTCTAATCAAACTCCCTGTGGCAACAGTTACTCCTCAAGTAGCTTTTGGTTACCAAATTTGAAATTTATGTGTAGTGGTTAGCTGAGACTTTTATGATATTTTATGATAGTGTGTGTGTGTGTGTGTGTGTGTGTGTAAATTCAGGAATATAAAATGCACAATACTGCTGGGCGTGTTGGCACACACTTGTAATCCCAGCATTTGGGAAGCTGAGACCGGAGGATCCGGGTTCGCGGCCAGCCTCAGCTACCTAGTGAGGCACTCCTCAATTTAGCGAGACCCTGTTTCAAAATAAAGAATAAAAAATAGGACTGGGGGTATAGCTCGGAGATAGAATGCCCCTGAGTTCAATCCCTAGTACTGTAAAAAAAAAAAAAAAAAAAAAAAAAAATGCAGACTACTTCCTGAATACAAAATTCTAATTTCAGAAATCAGTGCTTTAAAGCTGGGCATGGTGGCACACACTTAGAATCCCACTACTTGGGAGACTGAGACAGGAGAATTGCAGGTTCAAAGCTAGCCTCAGCAACGTTGGGAGACCTCTTTTCCAAATAAGAAACAAAGAGGGCTGGGGGTATAGCTCAGGGATAGGATGCTCCTGGGTTCAATCCCTAGCAAAACATGCATACACACACACACACACACACACACACACACACACACACACACACACACACATCTATGCTTTAAAATTGGAATTTTACTCAGTCACAAAGAAGAACAAAATCATGTTCTTTGCAGGGAAATGGATGCAACTGGAAAACATTATGTTAAGTGAGATTAGCCACTCACAAAGAGTAAAGAAACATATGTTCTCCCTAATATGCGGATGTTAGGGAGTAGATGGGACATAAGAGTGTCCCCAGATGAAAAAGTAGAGACCCTCG
>PVLC010006466.1:0-69173 GCA_004027655.1 Graphiurus murinus
CGGTACTGGGGATTGAACTCAGGGGCATTCTACCTCCGAGCTACACCCCCAGCCCTATTTTTTTATTCTTTATTTTGAAACCGAGTCTCACTAAGTTGCAGAGTGCCTCACTAGGTAGCTGAGGTTGGCCGCGAACCCGGATCCTCCGGTCTCAGCCTCCCAAATGCTGGGATTACAAGCGTGCACCACCACGCCCGGCAATTTGCCTGGTTCTTGCAAACTTGACTTTGCAATCCCTCGGTGCAGTTCCATCCCTTTCCCTGTAGCTTAGGGCACTGAGGGGCTGGCAAGGCTGTGACTTTAAATAAATACCCCGTAGGCTGTAAGAGCAGGTCTGGGACCGGGCTTTGGGATTTCTGAATTGCTCAGTCTGTTTTTGCTTCTTGTCACTGCTCCCCCCTTGATTTTGTAAGACAGTGATTACAAGCAGGTGATTAGGATGTCTGTACCCTGTCAAGAGAGGATTTCAGACAATGGGAAACTCAGCCGCCAGGAAGGGTGGAGGAGGCAGAAAGTCAGTGTCACAGATAAATGTGAATTACCTTTATTACACGTCTATTGAATGAGTCAGCTACACACTTCAAGCCTTTTTTTCCCCTTATTTTGATTTTTAAATGGAATTTCAAATTCTTTATATGGGAAGAAAAAAGAAAGGTCAAATACAGGTAATTTCATCTTCCTGCCACACATCCCCCTTTCAAATATAATTTTTCCAGCTTTGCTGTCTGTTCTTACACCCCCCTCTTATTTCCTCTCATCTGAGTGACTGGGAATGTTTCCAGGGTGATGAGAATCCCAGAACAGCACAGTTGTCTGCCTGTGCAATCTTGTCTCCTTACACACAGAGACTCCTAGGAGTCTGAGATCTGTTTCTCTCCTTAGAACTTCCTTGGATCTTCTAAATCTCACCACAACTCCTTGGAGAGGATACACATGTGCTTTTGTTGTGTTTCTCGTTGTTTAGGTCACTGATCATACTGGTTAACTTCAGCCCAGAAGATGCACAGGTGGAATTTGCTAAATCAAATAGGCACCTTTATTGTCTCAGTTTTCCTCCTCCCAAGAACACACTCCTCCCAAGAACTTGCCTTCAGGCTCATAGGCTGCATTTATGATGTTGGAGCAAGACAAAGCAAACTTGCCCCATATATATATATTGGCTTGCCCCAAATATATATATATATATATATATATATATATATATATATATATATATATATATATATTTTTTTTTTTTTTTTTTTTTTGCTTGTGTGCTGTTGAGGAGGGGTCCCCGGAGGTTGAACCCAGGGGCATTCTACCTCTGAGCTACACCCCCAGCCCTTTTTATTTTTAATTTTGAAACGAGATTTCATTAAGTTGCTGAGGGTCTCTCTCTTAGTTGCTGAGGCTGGCCACAAAACTGTGATCCTCCTGTCTCAGCCACCCAAGTATCAGGATTACAGTTATGTGCCACCATGCCTGTCCATGATTAATATTTCTTTTCTTTTTTTTTTTTGCGGTACTGGGGATTGAACTCAGGGGCATTCTATCTCCGAGCTACACCCCCAGCCCTATTTTTTATTCTTTATTTTGAAACTGAGTCTCACTAAGTTGCGGAGTGCCTCACTAGGTAGCTGAGACTGGCTGCAAACCCGGATCCTCTGGTCTCAGCCTCCCGAATGCTGAGATTACAAGCGTGCGCCACCATGCCTGGCCCATGATTAATATTTCTTGAATGAATATTGTTGCTTGCTTCTAAGTTGCCAACAATTTACAATGAAAAGAAAGGCATATCCTACAATTTAAACAAGAAAAAAAGGAGAGTAGAAAAAGAAAAATAAAGCCTGGTCTGAGAGGAGGAGTTGCCTCTGATAGATGAAGTCTGTGCTGCCTGTGCTTTCTCCCCACCAGCCCACCCTCCCTCCCTCTGTGTGTAGCTCATGCTGTGCTTCATGGTTTGCAGATTCCTCTCCTCCCTTCTGCTAATGCATATTTAGCAACTTCCACATCATGTTTGCTAAGTGGAATAAGTTACTGAAGACAAATCATTTTACAAATGAGACAACTAAGAACTTAGGAATGGGGAGTAATTACGCAGGGTGGTTCACAAATCAGCGAGGGGAAAACACATTGTTAACCTCGGGATTTCCTCTACTGCTCATCAGATGCTATCAGCCATGCTTCCAAGAGGTACTAATGGACTGGAGGAGGACAGATGATCCGAATGGATGACAGCATCTGCACCTGCCTCAAACACGCCATCACTGGACCAAACACACTTCATCTCAGCTTCTTCCTAGGCTCATGATACTGACCCAGGATCTGATGGATACTGCCACTGAAGTCATGTGCATAAGAGAAATTACTAGTGCCAATCTCAAAATCACAAATGGGGAAGGGGAGGGGACGGAGCCAGGGGGAAGCTCACCAAGTATTGGGCACATGTACATTCTTATCACTCCGAACTATGTAATGATGTGAGAATCCAATGCATCAATAAATTATTAAAAAAAGATCCTGGCATTGGAAAAATCCTCAGCTCAAATTCCCAAAATATAAATTTTATTGTAGTGACAAGATAAATACTGCTTTGTGAACATATATATGTATATATACATACATATATGTGTATGTATATGCATATATGTATATGTATGATGCATAAATGTATATGTATTGCATATATGTATATGCATCAGATGCAAATCAAATGATTTGCCACTTACAAAGCAGACAACTTACTATCGAAGTCTGAGGCTTAGAATACTCCAAGCAAGTGTTCACATTTTTTTCCCTTAAGTTAAATATCTATGAAACTAACTCACAGAAACAAGAAAAGGCCTGACATAATGAGAATCAGAAAACAGATTTCTTTACTTTTTAGTGTAGTCACAGAAACAAAGAAATGAATCACTTATAACATTAGCAGAAACTACACCTGAGATATTCATTATTCTAAGAAGTAACACACAATCAAGAAGAACATGAAAAACTCATACTAACCACTACAAAAAGGGCTGATTCATAAAGATGATGAACAGGAATGTCACATCCCACTGGATGATGGAAAATGTTCCCCTGATGAAAAATGAGTAGCACAGAGGCCTCCAGGGCTAACTAAGCACTAGCTCAGTCCCTGTGCTAGCTCTTGTTAAGCACATGCTGTATACACTATATACAGGGCCAAGTCTTCACTTGTACTTCAAAGAGTAGGTGGGCTGAGTCCTGATCCCACCACTTTTGGGCTGGAACCTGAGGCAAGTTACTTAGATTCTCTGTGCCTCCTTCCCCTTGTTTATAAAACAAAAATAATGCCATCTATTTTATACTAAAGGGATATTGTGAGAATTCAATGAGTTAGTATCCATAAACCACTCAGAATGGTAAATATAAATATTTGCTAAACGTGCAAAATGAAGAAAAACAAACAAGTAACATATAAACAGTCTGAATAATGTTCTGTAGACATTTTGTAGTCAAATGAAGTTGAGTATTTGATGTGGCCGATGAGAAAATACTTGGGAGTGGTCATATTGGCTGGTTGCCCAGGAATCAGCTCTTATGTTGTGAGTGCTTTTCAAGACTCTTTCTCTTTTTGTACTTCAGAACAAATCATCCTTTCAAAGATCCCTTTGTTAAAATCCCTTCGCCCCCACATTAAAAAATTGACAAGTGTGAGGACTCCAACAACTTCAACTTTATAAATCTAAGTTGCAGCCAGGCATGGGGGTCCATGCCTATACTCCCAGTACTTTGGGAGGCTGAGACAAGAAGATTGCAGGTTTGAGACCAGCCTCAGCAACTTAGCGAGACATTCAACAACCTAGCTAGAGGAGACCCTGTTTCAAAACAGAACAAACAAACAAATGAACAAACAAAAAGGGCTTAGGGTATAGCATAGAGATAGAATGTCCCAGTTCAATCCCCAGTATCACAAAATATAAAAAAAAATCTAAATTGCTAACTTACAGTGATTTTTATATTAAATTTCAGTGAATTTGTGGCAAGTGTTTGCAATTATTGTAGTTGGCTTCCTGGACTTCAGTGGTTAGCATTTTGAAAGGTTTCGGTGGCATTCTACTTTTAAGCAGCACGGATTTGATCAGTATTGAGATGGCTTATAGTTAAAATCAGGGAGAGAAAGGTCTATACAACCTCACATGAAATTGTGACATTCTTGATTCTGATAAACTGCCCACAAATTGTTTGCCAAAAACCTCAAGTTATTTGTGCCAAGCCCTCTGCCTACATGGTGGTGGAGGACAGGTTAAATAGGGCATGTTATTTTGATGTCTAGCCTCTAGCTCATACGAGGATACGTCTCCTCATCATGACCGATTCTGAAGGTCACATCCCATTCACTAATCAACTGTAAGTAGATAAAAGAGGTAAAATGCATCTCTTGGAAGATGGATATTTACAGAAAAAATTAATCAGAAAAGCTTAAGTCATTCCAAAAGAAAAGCTTTGCAGTGATTTCAAGATCTAGAGCTAGTTGTTCAATCTCTCCAAGCCAGCATTCTCATCTGTAATAACTGAGATAATAATGCCACTTGTAGAGGACTGTAAATTCTAGAGGACTACCGTCCAGCATGATTAAGACTATGTGTGAAGGATATCAAATGAAATTCCAAACATTTCATTGGCGCTCATTAAATGGGGGGAGATGGATTCTGGCCTTGTAGGGGATCTTTGCAGAGAGAAAAGAGAAACCCTGCCTCCCTCTCCCTATGGGAGGGCAGGTGCCTGACTCTGAGTGGCAGCTCAGGGGGAGGGGGCTACAGATTTCCATACAGATCAGACAGGTCTGAATCCTCTCAGACAGGGAACAACGTGTAGGTTCTTGGGAGCTTAATGAGTCGCCCACTTAGATGAAGACGTATTAATAGCTGTATCACCGTGGAAAAATGCTGCGTATCTACCTGGGCTTCTGACTCCTGTGCTCAGGAGTGTCTTGGTTACAGAATTCTACCTTACAGCTTGTCATCCATCATAGAACACAAATGCCATTAGGGTTCGGGTTAGTGGAAGTGTAATAGTAAATAAATTGAGTAAGTATGTTATTGGGGACTTATTGGAAAGGCATTAAAATCTACTTTTGCCACAAAGGACAAGACAAGTCAAGTCCCTATTTTCTCAGATGTGTCTAAGAGCCCTCTCTGACCCAGGGCTTCCTTAGGAGTTCACAAGCTGCTAAGGCTTCCTTAGGAGCACTGGTATATGAGTCATTGACTTTTATTACCTTGGGGGGAGTTCTATTGTTTGAATGTTCATGGATATTTTATAGTAAGATACTTAATGCACAGACAATGCTTTTAAAGAAAAAAATTCATTTGTTTTAATAATGCATCTCAGAGCGACATTAGTATGACCATATTCTTTTTTTTTTTTTTTTTTTTTTTGCGGTACTGGGGATTGAACTCAGGGGCGTTCTACCTCCGAGGTATACCCTCAGCCCTATTTTTTTTATTCTTTATTTTGAAACTGAGTCTCACTAAGTTGCAGAGTGCCTCACTAGGTAGCTGAAGCTGGCCGGGAACCCGGATCCTCCAGTCTCAGCCTCCCGAATGCCGGGATTACAAGCATGCGCCACCACGCCTGGCTGACCATATTATTCAATTTACTGAATGGACTGTGATTTTTCTCTCCTTCATTTTTACCTCAATTTTTTAGGAGTTTAAGGGGAGCAAAGTGTGTGGGGTTTTACAAACATCAAGGCAATTGTTTTAGAAATTCCAAAGACTGCTCTCATTAACACTCACATTTTTAAACATTTATTGGTACACGGTAACATTTTTTTTTTTTTTTGGTACTGGCCATTGAACCCAGAGCTGACTGCATGCTGGGCAAACACTCTACCACTAAATTCTATCTTCAGACCTTTTTAGTTTGAGATAGGGTCTTGCTAAATTGCCCAGGCTAAACTCAAGCTTGTGAGCCTTCCAAGTAGCTGGAGTTACATGTATGCATCATCCTGCCAAGCATTCTTATTCTTTATTGCCACTTTTATATTTAAGATGAAAAGGGTACTTGCTGAATGAAGTCGTAGTAATGGGGAGCCACAAAAAAGAGGAGGAAAAATTGAAGAGTCCTAGTTGCTATGAGAACTGAGGGCATCATTGTTGAGGCTGGGAAGCCTTGGCATGCATCCTTAGTGATAAACCCTACTAGCCTACTTCCAACCTGAGTCAGAAACCTCCCTGAGCACCTTCTCTGGAAAATGAGGGCCCTTGGTGCTTGCCAGGCAGCAGGCAAATCCCCTCTATTCCAGCAGTTAAGAAGCATGGCTCGACGCCTCACCCCCCTGCAAAAAGTGGGAAAATCTATCAACATGCTAATTTTCAATTTGAAGACCAAAATTATACATACAGAGTGAAGTTGGAGTTGAAAACCTGCACGCCAAGGCTCAAACCAGAATAATCGTTTTGCTTCTAAAGATTCAATTTTCCTTTCTTAAGCCTCAGTTTCTTCAAAGGGATTTGTCATTAGTGTCTTTGAACTCAAGTTGCAGACATTGGCCATTCTGCACGTGGGCAACATTCTTTTTATAATAAAAAAGATTAAAATAAGCTCAATGGGTTTGGTGAACTGAGGCCTGACAAGTTTTCTAAATAATATAACAATACTGGAATTGGGCAGAATTGGCTCACTTAGAAAGATGACAAACATTTTTCTATTCTTGTATGTGGGATTGTCAGCCATGTTGAAGGGAAGCTTGATGCTGAGGGGGAGCCCCCAGGGGGAGGCAACTGGTGGGCATCCCTAGGTAAGAAAGTGGGGGCATGCCATGGAGGACCTCAAAGCCTCAATCTCATATCATGTGGGCTCCTTCCCACCCTTTAAATGAATTATTGATTCAAAGCCTTAAGAAGGTGCTGTCTACCCACTGTCGTGTGAATTCTTCACCTTTGCAAAACCTCCACTGAAATTATAGATTTGCATAATTCACTTGCTATTAGAAAGAGGGATGTAACATCTTCAGCAGCCATGCTCTGGCTGACTGTTGGCCAGGCTGCTCTCTGCAGACTCCAGGTTTTTCCTGCCTCCTGTGCCCTCTAAGATGCAGCCAGCACAATTAGATTCCCTTGCTCTCCCAGGAAATCCCTTCTATCCCCAGCACAGACACTCCTTATATGTATTTTGCATCTAGAAAACAACATCATCAGGTCTTTTCACAAATAGAAGATTACCATAGGGTCATAAGCACAGCCTGCTTCTTCCAGCAAATTCTCCCCTGTCGATTTCTTTGATTACAACAGCCAGGAGACACTAGGGGGAATAAATGGAGTCATGTGTCATACACCACAGGCCTGGTGCTTTTTACAGGCTAATCCCTGTGTCTACAGACTCCGCAGTGGTGTAGGAGATGTTTGGGAAATAGCAATTTTAGGGTCTAGTGGAGATATTGTAATCACCCAGTAATACTCAAGTCTCGATCCACACATGTCATTGTGATCTTCTGTACATTTTCTCTTCCAGCATTTGATGTAGTGAGGGACCCAGGCTCCTATACAATGGGACAGGAAGTTGTGCAATTGGTGGGCAGGTAAATTGGTACTTGGGTCTTCTTCTCACCTGCTAGGTCACTCCCCTTCACACCTCTATTTCTTTTTTGTTTTGTTTTGTTTTCCTCTAAAGCCACTTGTAAACCTAGAGCCCAAAAAAGATCTTGGGGGTGATCTACACCCTTCAAATCCCTTCCATAGGTTCTGGTAAAATCAGGCAGTTGACATTTGATGACCACGAGCTCCTTTCTCTTTAACTTGTCTTACAGTTGACTCCAGTGGAAAGCTTCTCCATGAGTGGGGTTTCTGTTGGCGAGAAAATGGACATCTTCCTTTCCTAGAAGTAGCTTTCTGGTTTCTCCATGAAACTCCCCTCCTTAAGGTAGTTCCTGCTTTTCTATAGCTTCTTCATAATCAATGTCCTATCACCAAACCTCATTTCTAGACTATGATGCTTAGGACTGGTCCTGCCAACTGGGCAACCTCTTAGCACAAGTGAAGAAAACAGAGTATTGCATGACCCCGAGAAGTCCAACATGGCTTCTACTCAGGCATGCAGACCATTGCCCACAGAACCAGGACATGACTAACCTGTCTAGTGATTTTCCTTCCAGCTTCAATCAATATTTAGGGCAATTCTAACAATAAGAAACACATGTCCTGTGCGCTCCACTTCTGGAATGATGGCTTGAACCAACAAATATGGGGCACTTGCTGTTTCATCTTTCCAAAGATAGGCCATGGAAAAATAAAAGGTGGAAGGAGCAGTACTGCTCATTTATCCTTGGAGGGCGGGTGATGAGTGGTTCTAGGTTGTCTGGGATAGACCCAGTTTATGCCTATTGTCCCAGCATAATTATTAATAGCGCCTTTTTCCACTTTTAAGAGTGCCCTGGTTTAGATTATGAATTATATGAGCACCCTATTTAAAGAGGAACTGTGCTGTGTGCACAATAGCCAAGGCCTCTTTATTTCCCTATTTCCATCATATCCTTGGACACATATCTTTCCAAGCAGAGCTAAATAGAATTTTGCATATATGGAATTACTAATGAGAGATTTACCCTTGCGCTATTATTTTGGCTTGAAATCTGTCCTAGACTGAATGGCTGATTATCGTCAAGGTGATCGGGTACTACTCAGTGCAACTCCTGGATCCTTAAAATCTCATTTTGCATGACCTGGCTAATTGAGGAGTCTTTATGTTAATGCATCATCATGGCCATGGGAGGGAGAGTTTCTGTTAAGTATTTCGATCATTCTCTGCCACCAACCACCTATATTTGATCATTCTCTGCCACCAACCACCTATATTCCAGATTTTTGAGCAGCAGATTGTTCCAGTACATGTCCAGCATTTAAGCCATTACACAATTATCTATTATTGAATGAGAAAATTCTCAAACCATCAGATTACTTGTGCTCAGCACTGTGAAATCAAACTAAGGAGATATCTGCTATAGGGGAATTTTGACAATTCCATTTTTCTTCAGTATATCAACCACTCACTTCTTTCTTTCTCTCTCTTTCTTTCTTTCTTTCTTTCTTTCTTTCTTTCTTTCTTTCTTTCTTTCTTTCTTTCTTTCTTTCTTTCTTGCTTTCTTTCTTGCTTTCTTCTTCCTCCCAAGTGCATTCTAACTCTGAGCTACACCACAAGTCCTATTTTATTTTGCTAAGTTTTAAAACAGGAAATGACTAATGGACCTTCCTTCCTTCCTTCCCTCCTTCCTTTCTTTCCCCTTTCTTTCTTCTTCTTTTTTTTTTTCTTTCTACTGGGAATTGAACCCAGGGAAATTCTATCACTGAGCTACATCCCAGCCTTTTAAATTTTGAAACAGGGTCTCACTAAGTTGCTGAGGCTAGTGTGAAACCTGTGATCTTCCTGTCTCAGTTTCCCAAGTACTGGTATTATAGGCATGTGCCACCACACCTTATTTATCACTCTTATTTTTTTCTTTATATTTATTTTGTTAGCTTCACTTTCCCTCCACTTACAAATGCTCCAAGGTAGGACCCCTCTTCACATTGGGCTGCTTGGGGACACACAAACCGGTCAAGGAGAGTCTAAGTGCTGAAGGGCAGCAGCCCAGCTTCTCCTCAACCTTGGGTGTTTTTCTCTTTTTTCTTAAAGCAGTTCTCCATGAATTGTTTCCTGTGAAAAGTCCATCATTCAGGTAAACTCGTTGGTGTTCTGCTCCCTCCTGGGCCACATGTCACCCATACTTTGTCCTTTAACCCCACCCTTTCCTCTGGTTTGGAATGACTATTACCTCTTCCCTTACCCTCAAGACCTCATGCACACAAAGTACCAGCTAGGCCTCCTCCATAGAGACCTATTTTTCTAATCAGGGTGGTTTGCGCTGTCAGAGTTTTCTCGCTCTCACTCTTAGGCCGTTCATTCTATATGATGCATATGTGAATACTTTTGAAAGCATGGATAGAGTCTATTATATTTTTCCTAAGCATTCTATACCAACCTTTTCAGTAAAGATGCAATGAATGAGGAAACCAAGGACTATGTGAGAAGAATGATAACCTTATCAGAGAAAAGTTCATCTTTCATCTGTGACCTCCTCCCCTTCCCCAGGACCACTGTGCTGTAACCACTCACTAGGGGTCGGCCAGGATGGAATGACTAATACTGGTCTTTTGTGTGAGTTAATGCAATATTACAAGTGTATCTATCCAAGTTAGGCCAGATACTGGGTTCATTACCATGACTCCCATGTAAATTTCGAAAAGCCAAAACTCTTATATTCTGCGAAGTCCATAACAGGGATTGCATCCACATGAGATCATATAATAATCTGATTCATTTATTTATTTTCATTTTTTGGCAAACATTGGCAATACCATAGTAGAACACAGAATTCTCGGGCAAACAGTGATGGCCGAGTATCTATATAGCAAAAGGTAGGGTATTCCTCCGGAGTTAGCAGAGAATTCGAGAATGTTTAACAACATCACCTGAGAAGGAACAGTATGCAACTAAAGCAGCCCCGTCTCATGAGTAAAGCACACCTTTCTAATTGTAGAAGCCACCTTGCCTGCACGCACATCATTCTGACTTGCTTTCAATTGATTTATTTTGCTCTGGGAGGGGAGTTTACCTTGTAGTAGCAATAAAATATTTTTTTTTATGTCTAAGCCATGTCAACCAGAATACATTTCTCTCAAATTCATTTCCTCAACACAGTCTATCCTAAACCACAGCAACAAATGCAGCAGGATTCTTAATGTCTCTTTTCCCCCAACAACTTGTAGAAGAAAATTCCCAAAGAAATATGATTATGGCTATTACTATTTCATTTCCCCCTTTTATAGGAAATTCCGAAAGTTAAAGAGGCAGACTAATATAAAAAAAATCCTAAACCAAGAATTAGGGCACATAGATTCTAGTCCTGGCTCTGCAATAAATTATCTGTATGACTTTGGGCAAATTGTTTGGCCTCCAGGTCATAGTCTCCTCACCTGTAAAATGAGGTGATTGAATTGGATGGTCCTGCGCTTTCCAAGAGCTCTACCATTCTGCAATTCTGCAGGGATCAGAAGCTCTATAAAGATGCTCTGGCATCACACAGGGGCTTCTATTATCTCCAAACACCTGCCCTCGCCTTTATAATGGCGCTTAATAACATTTGTTTCACGTGTGATCAAATAACGCCTGCCAGTGTGGCTCGGGTGTTGGTTTGATTCCTTGCAAACAATTCTCCCAGCCTCTGAATCCCAAGTGGAAAGGCAGGAAATTAAAACAGTGATTCAAGGACAAGCGTATATACCACCGAGAAACCTGGCATCAGTGCTAATGAAGAAAAGGGCCATCCCCAGGATGGATGGTGCTAAGAACAGCAGGGGAGGGCAAAATAAAATCCCATAGGCATCTGTGCTCCCCGACAAAATATAGCATCCTTATTTTTTTTTTAACAGACAAATAGATTTGTGTCATGCTATACCCCAGGTGCTAGCATATAGAGTTATCTACAATAGATAGGAAAGCACCTCCTCACATATGACAATTTTTTTTTGTCTTTTTTAGTAGTGCATTGCAATTATACATGATAGTGAGTTTCAATGTGATACAAACATACATGCACACAGCCCTTGGAGTACTTCCCTTTGCATAACACCTTGCTACTCCCTCCTTCCTCCCTCTACCTGCTAGTGAAACCCATAGTGGTACATTTATTATATTGCCAAAATATTATTATTATTTTAGGGGGGAATTCTGGGAATTGAACCCAGGAACATTTTAGCTCAGAGCTATATCCTTCTTTTTACTTTTTATTTTGTAAAAGGGTCTCGCTAAGTTGCTGAATGTCCTGCTAAGATGTTGAGGCTGGCCTTGAACCTGTGATCCTCCAGTCTCAGCCTCCCAAGTACTGGGAGTATAGGCATGTGCTACAATGCCTGGCACCAAAGCATTGTTGATAATTCAACCCAACTTGTGGAAGAAGAATCACAATAAGGGCGCAAAAACACCAGACAAGAACTCCACAAAGATGAGAAGACATAGAAATGAGGAAGGACTGGGAATCAGAGATCTATGGTGTTCCCATAGATCATAGACATGGCAGAAACTAAAAGAAATAAGAATCTGGACAATAATACCATGAGTCTGAATTGTTTCATGCCTTCTGGGGGAGCCACTAAGGGTTTCACCTAGAGGAAGTGGGTGAGATTATTTGCCAAAAGAACAATGAATTAAATAAAGCAATTAACATTTTCAAGAGAAAAGCATGCACAGAAATTATTATAGGAAGCTCTGTCTTAAATCATGCAATCAAATAAAAATGACAAAATCAAACAGGACCACCTATATTATATTGTATCTTTGCTTTCTCCTCTACATTAGGCATTTCCTCTGATGTAACCTGGAATTGCGCTAGGTTTTGGTATAGGATGGTTTCTAACTATGGCCTATTTCAATCCCTGCTTTTTAAGGTTCAAAATGTGCTCTGTGATGATTCCAGGCTTCCACCTGCGAGGCGAAGCATACCTGAGTTTTCTACGACCATCTATCACGTGTGTTGAGGGTGAGAACATCAATGTGATTCTAAGACATTTCAATTGCATATATTAATCCTGGTGTGGTGGTGCATGGCTATCATCCTAGTATATGGGAGGCTCAGACAGGAGGATCACAGACTCAAAGCCAGCCTCAGCAACTTAGCACGATTCTTAGCAACTTAGCAAGACCCTGCTTCCACATAAAAAATAAAATAGGGTGGGAGCATAGCTCAGAAGTAGAATGCCCCTGGGTTCAATCCCCAGTACCACAAAAATAAATAAATTGCATTTATTTTCTGAAATGGAAGAATATTCAAAATAGGTAGGTTTGACACCCTTGAGGCAAAATTGTTCTCATTCAGAACTATTGTGGCAGGCATTTAGAAAGGAAAGTAAGAGCTCAGTAAAATCTTGTGTATGCCAAATTATACCAGCTTTTAAAAATAAGGCTCAAAGGTTCAAAGCAAAAAAAGGCTGGAATTATATTTAAGAAGTACATCATTATCAAATCCTGCAATTAATCAGAGATTTGTTTGGCTGGAAGCAAAGATGATTAACACACATATTCTTTTGTATGTTTTTCATAATTTTCTTATGAGATGTACATTATTTCTCATTCACAGATGAGGACAGTGAGACCTTTGCTTGCATTTAGAATAGATTCATTAGAAATATAGATATACTAGAATAGATACACTAGAATAGTATATCTCAAAATAGATATACTAGAAATAGTACTAGAATTCCTACTGAGATATGTCCGACTCTAGAAACAATTTACTTTTCCATTTTAGCTCATATATCTCTTGGTTCTAAATTGAACTTTATATCTGGAAACATTACACTTGTCAGAAGGAACCCAAACTGATCAAAATAATACCACTTTTGGAATGTGATTCTAAAAGGAAGAAGCAGTGACTCTAAAAAGATTTAACAGAGTATTTTAAAGAGAGGAGGAGGAAGAAGGAAAGCATGAAAGCACATTAGCAAACTCTAATTTTTTTTCCCAAAAGGAAGAAAAGAGAGTGAGCATTTGTCCAGCTTCATAGCTGACTTTGTCTATTGGCAAGCTTCTCAAAATATTTTTCAGTTACCTAACATCAGGAAGCTCCCAGCAACCTGGATGAGTTCCTTGATGTTGGCTGCAGCATGCCGCGTTTATCAGGTCAGAAGCCAGGGGTAGAACTGGTTTATACTCAGATCATCCTGTGCCTTCAGCCCCAGGGCAGAACCTTGGAAAGGTACTTGGGGTTTTAATGCCAGCTTCATCGACTTACTAACATTGAATCCAAACAAATGATAATAAGAAATGTTTAGTGGCTAACTTACACACCTATCTTTTTTTTCTTCTCCTTTTAAATGCTCAGGAGGATAAAAAGAAGAGGAAATGACATTGTGACTGTTCCAGAGAAATTGTAGCCGTAGTTTGATTTGGATGACCTGAGAAACACAGGTAAGGTAAATAATCACATAAGAAGGCGGTAGGAACATCTCACAAGGCAGTATATATAAACAATGGTTCTCTGAGTGGAGAGGAGACTGCTCTGAATTAGGCTATTTTAAGGATTATATAAAGAGTGGCTTAGGTCAGTATAAAAATACCACCATCAGTGTGTCCGAATTCTACAACTCAGTGTGGAAGCTTGTGTGCTATGACCAAAAAGAATTGTATGTAAGTCCCCGTTTAAGGAGGATAAGTGCATTTTAAGACTCTAAAGAACACATATTGATGCACTTAAAAATGAGAAGCAAAGTTCTGAAGGTTTCCCAGAAGAACAGGAAAAAAAATTCCATCCATGGTTTTCTGAGATATGAAGTCCAAAATGATGTCTCTGATATCCATGACCAAAAAATAGCCTTCTTTCTGAGCCCAATGTTTGAGAAGACATCTTTCTCAACTACTAAAGGTTTTTAAATTTCTTTAATCTTCCTGAGCCTGTAAAATGCCCTAAAATATTTGTTTCTAGACTCAGAGAAGCAGTGAATGCAAAATGTCAAAGTAGAATTTTGAGCTGAAAAAGTACGTTTGTATGTGTGCATACACACACACACACACACACACACACACACACACACACATATGTCTTTATGTATCCATATATACAGAAATACTGTTATAACTTGAATACCTAATGTCCCCCAAAGACCAATATGTTAAAGCCTTAGTGGCCAGCTTGGTGCTATTGAGAGGTAGTAGAGACATTAAGAGGTAGACCCAAGCAGGAGAAAATTAGGTCATTGAGAACATGTCTATGAAGGAGATACTAGGACCACGGTCCCTTCCTAGTTTTCTCTTCTGTACTTCAGCCATGGGTTAACCAGGTTTGCTCCACCACATGCTTCTGCCACTACGCACCACCACAGGCCCAAAAGCAACAGCACCAATCCACCATGGACTGAAAACTCCAAAACTGTGAGCTAAAAGAAACCTTTTCTCTATGAAAATTGATTATCTCAGAAAAGCTATCAGGAAGATGTCAAGATCTACCGGTCTGTATGGTGAGGGTTTGGAATGTCCCCCGGAAGTCTCATGTGTTAAAACATGGTTCCTAGCCGGGTGTGGTGGCGCACGCTTGTAATCCCAGCATTCTGGAGGCTGAGACAGGAGGATCTGGGTTCGAGGCCAGCCTCAGCTACCTAGTGAGGCACTCCGCAACTTAGGGAGACTCGGTTTCAAAATAAAGAATAAAAAAAAATAGGGCTGGGGGTGTAGCTCGGAGGTAGAATGCCCCTGAGTTCAACCCCCAGTACCACACACAAAAAAACAAAACAAAAACAAAAACATGGTTCCTGATGCGGCAAGGTTCAGACGTGAAGCATGTCTGAATGAGCTGGGTCACTGGGGGTATAGCCTTGGAGATGACACATGCTCCTAGTACCCACTTCTTGCTCTCTCTGCTTCCGGCTTCCATGATGTGAGAATGGCATCCCTCAGCAATGCCTTGTCCCTGTGACTTCGCCTTGGAGCAAGCCAGCTATGGAATGAACCCCTGAAACTGTGAGCTCAAATCAACCTTCCCCCTAAGTTATTTTGATCAGGTATTTTGGTCACAGCAAAGGAAAAGCTGACTAAAACACTATCTGTCTAGAGTAACATGATATTCTCTGAACCTTTTCAAATGGAAAGAGTGAATGGACTGTAATAACGACTGTGATCATTTTTCCTTAAAGATTTTTCTGTTTTAGACAAAGTAAGAGGAAAACATAAGAATGCCCAAATTAGATTGCAGAAAGTGAATTTTAGATTCCTCTCTTCTCATGTTCCTCAGTTTAAGTTTTATACATTTCATCAATTGAGAATTGTTTCATTTACCTTGACTATGTCCTAAACATTTGCTTTGTTTTTAAGTGGATACTGAGGCAGGTCAGATTTTGGTAAATGAAAGCTAACTTCACCAAAAGTTTTTTTTTTTTTTTTATTTTAGTAGTGATGGTGAAACTTCTTAATGAATGAGCTAGAGTTACCTGGAAGACAAAGAAAATAGATAGTGCTAAATCTGGGATTTAATTATCAGGGCTAGGGGTTTGTGAGAAGACTGAAGAGAAAGGAGACTGAAGGATGGAGGTTACTGCAGCTTTGTGGACAAGAAACTATAGTGTGTAAGCAGCCACACCAGGCTCTCCTTTGATGGGCAGGGCATACCTAACAGCTGTATGCGTGTGTGTGTGTCTGCATGAAGGAGAGAGGGAGAGAGACAGAGACACCAACCACAGAATCATCAGTGACTCCCTGGGAGACAGGATCAATCCTAGGTCACTATGTGACCTGAGCAGTATAATGCATACGATTTCATTCTCATGAGCTTTGCTTGTTCCTTTCTTCCCTTTTCAGTGTCTCTTACCTTCTACATAGAATTCTGAATAACATGCATGTACTGACAAGATTATAGAATAAAATAATATATTTTCAGTAAGAGCTGAGTTCTTGAGAAAATGTAGAGTGCTCCCTGGGACAAATTTTAATAAATTCTCATTGCCTTGTACAATGGGATGTAAGAAATAAAGCGATCATTATGGTTTTATCTTCTGTTTTAAAGTGTGGACAAACCTTTCAACACTGTGTGCAGAGTAGATACAACAAAGGGAAGGAAGCAGCCTAGGAGGAAGGTTTCACAGCTTTCTAGACTATGAACATCAACACCTCTTTAAAAAATGCAAATATTGAAAGGACCCTGCCCAGACCTCTGTGAGCTGCAACAGGGCTCCAGGCAGAAGTCATTACCTAAAACATGAGAAGCATTTGTACACGCTAGAGATGGGCTGGGTAGCAGAGAGAGCCTTGACCCCTTTACTAGGAAGGTCAAGTGTGTGTTGGGCTGACAGGAGCCTGGGTCATCTTGTGCAGGACCAGGGCTGTAGTTTGCATCCTGTCTGGCCTTTTTCATCTCCAACCCACTAAAGGCTGTCCGATCTTCTGAAAATCACTTCTCTTAAGCCTTTCCTTTTTTTTTTTAAATTGAATCAAACCTGAAGGATAAATACTTCTTAGTGAAATAAACCTTGTATTTGAGAGCTATTAGATATTTCACCTGCCTCTTAAAATTGTCTTCAAAACAAAAACTGAAACAAATAAGAGCTAGTGGAGACTAGCACATTCATTTGAGGACTGGTACTGATGGCTAGGCTGTTGATCTGCAGATGCCAGAGACAGGGAGGAGGCGATGGCGGAGCCTCTCCGTGGCCTTCGCAGATAGTCAACTGAAAGGAATGTCCTGGTTATAAACTGGTTGGAATGAATCAATTGAGTTGATCAAAAGAGAGGATTGTGCGCTGGGAAGTTGGAACCAAATAGGTTTAAAGTAATCATAGTTTGAAAGCTACAGCTGCTGCAAGCTCTTGCAATCATGAAATTGATGAGCAGTTAATTTGCGTGAAACTAGAGGAAGGTCTAATGGTGTTTAGGTGATAAGAAACAAAGGCTGCAGGGTGCTGATGGAGCCCATCAATCTTCCGGGAATAGATGAATGTTCATCACACGGGTAAGGAAACCTATGGGGCTATGAATGGGCTTCGGCACACAATTAGCTGATGCTATCATGTATGCCAGCGTGTCTCTATAAGTGCATATTACTTTGCTAATTAAGTTGTGCATACTTTAAGGCCAGAGGCTGTGCCCTAAACTATTTTATGAAGTGGACACAATAATAACATTGCAACATTAATCATGTTAAATAAGAATGCTATAAGTAATATGATATGAACAATAGTGAATGTTCGTTGTTGACCACTTTCATGAAGGATGATAATAAAAACAATAAATAAACATATTGAGCTTAGACATGGGACAGTATAAACACCATCAAGTCTAAAATGAAGAAATTAAGTTATTTTGCACATATTTATAGCTTGCTGATGTGGCACCTACATGATGTGCTTAGTGATTCTCCATCCCTCCCTAGCTTGGTCACTAAATTGCTGCCTTGTGGACTTCAGAATAGGGCTCCTCTCTCTGTCTGTCTAAAGGAAGACTATATGGAAATTTTGAGTGATCTTTTAAAACATCATCACTATTTGCCTACCCTTACCCTAGCTTTCTGTGAGAATCAATATTCTCCCCATACTGTTGGGCAAAAACAAATTAGTAAAATACATTGGATCCTGAAGTTGACCCAATATTTATGTCCATAATTTCCTATTTCAAATTCTCACATGTATAATTTTGTGCTAGGAAAAGGGCCTCATTATTCTCTTTGGTTGATTTTAAAAGACAGTGAAGTTGGGTGGGGGGGGTCACCCAGTGCTTTGTGCATGTATGTCAGTGTCAACATGATTTACATTATGATGTGAGGCGATAATGCACCAATAAAAGCACATTAAAAAATGAATGTTGATTCATAAGCTCAGTTTATAATAACAAATATATAGCATACATTAAATTATTTAAGTTGTATTTATTTATTTACTTTGCAAAAGAAATTTTCACCACCAAGGTTTTTCTACAACGAATTTAAAGACTGGAGGTCTATGGCTGGATTCTGAGTGTTACCCAGTGAATGGCTGGTGACAGCCCTGTCACTAATTGTGACGGGGACTCTGGGAAGCTTGTAGACACTCAGTGAAAGAGGAAAAAAATCATTTCATCCATTTGGCTCCACGGATTTACAGATTCAGGAAGTTTGAATAGGAGAATACGAAAGTTACCAGCGTATATAAATTGACAGTTCTAAGTAGAACAGCTTCAATGTTTGCATGTCACATATGCCATTAGATTCACAGCCTCCTCTTAAAAGGCTCTGAGCAGATGGCACTTCGCTTATCATCTTGATTTAAAATATATGCCTGGAAAACACAGTTATTTTTAAACCAAACATTGTAACTGATTCCCATTACTCAAATGAATGAATGAATGAATGAATGAATGAATGAGTAATGAGGATGCCCAGGGTATCCCATTGAGCAGGAGACACAAGAGCTTAGATTCAGGTTTTTGGACATGAGCAGCCAGTGGGGAAATGGGAGTTTGAGTGCAGGTGAGGGCTTGCATGGCTCTTCTGACCACCCTGACCCTGTCTGTCAATGGTTTGCTCCTGGCAGGTATGCCCACAGCCTGTCTGGACCCTCCGTGAGGCCCCAGGTCTGTGCTCTCCCTTGAGTTAGCCTTGAGCATGCACAGTGCTAGGTGTGTCCCTGACTTGCCTGCCCTCCCCTCAGCCCTTCCCTGATTCAATTCAGATGGGCTTCCATTCTGAGCTCCCAGACCTTGGGGTGAGCAGCAAAGGGACACAGAATCCCCAATCATCCAATCATTCATTTTTCTAGACCACAGATGAAGGGCTCCTGAGGGCAGGGAAGGTCTCTCATTGAAAGCATGTGTCTAGTAAAATATAGCATATATTGGGAACTTGAAAAATGCCACTGAGAAAGGGAAGTGATGAGTCTGCTGAGGACCATCCCTGTCCTTCTACCTGGCCACAGGTGCTTTATTTTATTTATGTCTTTATTATTTATGTATTTGTTTGTTTTGTTTTAATTTTATGTTTTTTAATTGGTGCATTGTAATCATATATCTTTGTTGGGTACAAGCTGGTAAAGGTATATATGCACACATTTCTTATTTAACTCTTCCCCAATTCCTGCCCCACTCCCTCACCCACCCTCCTTCTCAAGTTCAGTTTAGTGATTGACTTTGATATGTTTTTTTATCTATTTATTTTGTGGTCCTGGGGATTCAACCCAGGGGCATTCTCTCTCTAGTGATATCCCCAGCTCTTTATTATTACTATTATTATAATAATAATTATTATTACTACTATTTTATTATTTTTACATAAGGACTTGCTGGATTCCTGAGAGTCTTGCTAAATGGCTGAGGCTGGTCTCAAACTTGTCATCCTCCTGTCTTAGCCTCCTAAGTGCTGGGATTACAAGTGTGCATCACCATGCCTGACTCATGATACTTTGTACAAGCTCAGCCTCTCTATCTGTCCCCCTCCTGTGGGAAAAAAAAATTAACTGAGGGTGATTGCTCATTAGTCTTAGAAACAAAAATTAGGCTTAGAAACAAAAGATAACTTGTGGTTTATTTGTTCGATTTGAGAGGGAAACTGACTTAAGTTAGCATTGATACTAACTCAACTTTTTTGCACTGGTTCTTAACCCATTGCAGGTATTGCAAAATGTCCCTAAGAGCTGTCTTATTATTTCTACTCCTGCTACTTAAGGTAAGAGATGGATCACTCTTTTGAAACACTTTAAGGTAAAAAAAACCTGTAATAATTACATAGAAGAAGCATATTCACAAAAATATAATTCTAGTCATATCACATAACGATATGTCAGTCAATGGAAGAATATAATATTAATATAATATAATAAATATAATATAATATGATATTCTGAAAATACAATAAGCAACATTATATTCCTAGTGGTACCCTACGAGTCCTACTTTGTATAAGTATAATCTTATACATATAAGAATATACATATACATACTTCTGATATACTTATATATATTTCTGATATACTTCTGAATATACTTCTGATAAGGATCAGAAGATGATGGAATAGCCTAATGATGCCATGATGTTTATCAGGAAATATCACATTATAAAGAGACATATGATTCTATGTTGAAAGATAGGTCGCATTACTTCCTCCATACCCTGTACCCCAGAACCAATATCAAGAATGTTCTTGGTCTTCTTCCCTGAAGTCCTTTAGGCACTAGGGATCTGCATGCTCATATGATGCGAGAGATTAAAAAGGCATCACTAACAATACACCCCACAACGCAGTTTGGAGTACATTCCATTTCATCACAGGTAGACCTATCCTATTGTGCTTTATGGACACAGAATGTTCCATGGAAAGTAATTATAATTACACTATAATTATAATTCACTTATCGGTCTCCTTTTGATAGGCATTTAGGTTGGCTGCAGCAGAGTTTTGCTCTTGAGAAATGTTGCAATAATGAGCGTTTTTGTTCAAAATCTTATTTATTACATCTATGCATATGCATATAGATAGAGGTGCTATGTGTTAAGGTGGGATTATTGAGTTTATGTGAATTTCTGATTTTGATAGAGTTAAATTACTCACCAAGTAACATTAGCCTTGGCAATTAAGTAGGTGTCTCTTTTCCTATATCTCTGAGGTAACTTTTAAATAATGCAATTAGAGAGTCCACTGCTAATGATATTTAGAATGAAATAAACTTCTTTTGCAAAGCTTACTTACCGAGGACTTCCTGATATCAAAGAGTTGGTGAGGGTAGAGAGAAAACAGAACATCGCACACTGAAATGCTAGCTGTTCTTGGACAAAAATTAGTATAAACAGCCAGATGAAAAGAAAGATTCATTTCCATTGTGAATTTGTAACTAATGCCACAGGGCTACGTGGGGCTTATGTTTCCCAGCTTGTAGGAGCATGTGCACCGTGAGCTGCTGAAGTTTAACTAGTGATAGTTTCTTGTACAAGAAGCAGAAACAGGAAGCCTGTTCTTGATACCTAATTAAATGTGAACAAGCTATTTGGAGTGTTAGCACCTTATGACACATCTGCTGCAGGCATCAAACACAAATTGGCACTTGCTGATGCATTACTGCTGATCCAAAACTTTGGTGTCAAAGATTAAAAGCTCTGGATTTGGGTCAGATGGGGAGATAAGTGTACAGTCCCTAGAGAAAAGTTTCAGAGCTCCAGACACTTGTATTCGACTCTGCATATTGGGCTTTCAGAGGTGGATCCCTGTCTGCTAGTCCTTCTACAAGGTAAGGAGTTCTTCAGGGCTAGTAAACAATGATCAGAAAGTGAGAGAAGAAAAAGGGAGGCAGGCAAGGACAACCTGCGTTTAATCCTCATTGTTTCTTCTTCTTGTAGAACATTACCTCATTTGTCATACACCATACCCAAAGTGTCCCCAAGACCTGTACACTGTATCTCTCCAACGTCTTCCACAATCCATCTAGACTTTTCAGTGGATGGCCTTTAGAATCTTCCACTCCATTATAGTATCTTGGTAACCCTTTCTCCAGGTGGGCCCAGGATCTGGAATATTTTGCCCCCTGCTTGCTTCTCAACCCCCATTCATTCCTGGCACAGGTGCCCTGGACACTTTGTCTGCTGCAGGAAGCCATGTATCCCTCCAAAATCCATTGCCGAGTCCCTCAGAATGTGACCTCATTGAAAGACAGGCTCTCTCAAGAGGTGACTGAATTACAATGAGGTAATTGGGGGTGATCCTAATCCAATCTGCCTGGTGTCCCAATGAGAAGAGGAGATTAGGACCCAGGAACACACAGAGGGAAGGTGGGAAAAAACATGGTTACCTATAAACCAAGAGAGAGGTCTTGGAGGGAACCAACGCTGGCGGCATCTTGATAGATTTCCTGTCTCCAGGATTGTGAGACAGTACATTCCTGTTGTTTAACTTGCTCTGTGTGGTGCTTCATTATGGCAGCCCTAGCAAACGAACACTGTGGCCTTTTACTCCTGGAATTTGCTGTGTTTCTTAAGCCTCAGAGCCTGCTCTTGTTTTTCTCTTCGATTAGACCCATGCTATCCAGTGTGGTAGCTTCTGGCCACAGGCTAAGAAGTGCTGTGTAAAATACACAACCGATCCTACAGACTCTTATAAGAAAAAAAAATATGAGTAGATCCTCTCATTTATATTGTGTTGTGTTGACTAAAGGTGAAAGGATAATATTTGGCTCTACTAGGTTAAAAAAAATCTATAGCACAAATGAATTTTCCCAGTTCCTCCTACCCTTTCAATGGGACTGACTACTCACAATGTGGAAAGATCTATGGTGCTGTCAAGCTGTGAACTTGGTGTGTGTTGCGATGGGTTAGTAGCATCCCTTGACTTGTCCCTTCATATCCTACTTGTGGTCGCCCTCTTCATTCTGTTCCATATCAGATCTGATTCCCCTCTTCTGTCCCCTCAAAACAGGTAAGCTGCTGGTATTATAAATCCTGGTTTTATGTACTTTTTCATGCATAAGGTTATTTCTAAATATCTGTATTCACTTGGCCATTCGATTCATATTTATCAGTTTATGTACATTTCTGTTTTGAAGGAAATCACTGCTCTCTCCCCTTTCTACTGTATCCTTGATGCACAGCACAGGGCCTGACATATGGCAAGGGCTCAATAAATAGAATGTCATTAAAGGAAAAACTCTGAATCCCATCCAACACTCCATAGCCAAACTTAGCTTTCCATACAGGAAACCACTTGTCATTGGAGAGCAATGGCCGATGATGAGTAAGTTGGAATTCAGCAGTATCCCACATAAAGTGAAGCATCAATATTTAGATTAATAGTAGAGAACATTGTTTTGTTTAATGAAGCCAAATCAAAATATGTAACATTGATTTAATTTGTATGAGTCTCTCCCCCTTACATTTATTTAAATGATATTCCAAGAAACTCAGAGGGCAGAACACTAGTGTTGATAAAGGCAGAGTTGCCTGGAGATGTGCAGGACTGGAGTTTCTGGCTTTGAATCACTTTCATCATCAATCCTTTCTGTTCAGATTCTGCCACTATATCTGTTCACAGGCCCAAATTCAGTAGAGATAGTTTTGAACTCAAGACCCAGGATTTGGTAAAAACAATGACAGATTACTGAGAAGCAGTCAAAGAGGAGGAAATTTGGGTAGAATCTATGTATCAGATGCTTTATCTGTCTATAATTAACTGATTAAATGCCTCTTTCCTTGGTATCTGGATGTCTACAAATATTTTAGTGAATTAATCAACCAATCAATCAACGAATCAGCTAATAATAAAATGAACTACCAGGCTGAGTATGGGCCAAAATACTTTCCAAGGTACAGCATGACAGACTTGTAATATTTTCATCTGAAGGTTTAATTTTCTTTTCCCATCCAAAAAAGTTGAAATCTCTCTTAATAGGTTAGGTGCAACTTGCACATTTGTTTATCTGAACGTTCTTGAACCAAAGGAGCTGGTTGAATACATTTGGGAGGCGTAATATAGCCTGCTCCTCTTTCTGCTTTTTTTCAAACTCTTCTCACTTACTCCCACCCTCTAGCAGTCCCAAAGTCTTCAGTCTTTGGAGGACTCTTCCCCTACCCAGGAAGAAGGATTTGATGCCATTGTCCGCAGCGACTGAAACTCATTAGTGCCAGTGTGCTAATCTCTCAGGTATTGCTAAGCCTTTTATCTCTAATTATGGAAAGGAGGCTTTGTCTACTGTGGAAGGCTGTGGAGGCACTGGGGAGCGTACGAGCCCGGGGTTTCTAACCTACAAGGGGCCTGAGAAGCAATCCATGCCCTGTTCCTCATTTTCCAGATGAGCAACCTGAGTCTAGGGAGATTAAGTGGCTGTCAAGGTCCCCAAGTCCAACCTTGAGGGCAAGCCCATTTGGTTACAGCTGGATGGTGCAAAGTGGGTAGGGAATGCTGACGGCTACAGAACCCCAAACTACTACCTTCTATTCTTTTCTTTTCCCTCCTCTGACTTTTGTCATCAAAATAAAAAATATAACTCCAAGTGGATAAAAACATAACTTAAAGCAATAGCGTAATTATAACCAGTTATTAACCTCTTGGTCTATATCCTCTTGGTCTGCAACCAAATAAAGAGATATTTTTATCAAAATAAAATGTAACAAAAGGATAAAGACATAAAGCAATAGCATAGTTATAACCACTTATTAACCTCTTGGTTGGTAACCAAATAAACTGATACTTTTCCTATTGAGTATCATTTAGGATTATTTTGTTTTAACACAACCGGTGGTATTGCTTTCAAATAAAAAAATTAAAAAGGCAAATTCAGTGTTATAAACGATACTGAAATTCATTCATTCTCTAACATATTTGATTCTTGCATGAGGCAACAAATAGGTTCCATTCAACTATTCTGCTATGACTTCCTTTGCCGTACTAACCCAAGGCCCACACTGCAGATGTAAAATGGATAAAAGTTCACCAAGTACTGTGTGCCTATCTGTCCCTATGACCGTCAACTTCATTATGATGTGTGATTACAATGCACCAATAAAAGTCTATTAAGCCATTACCTTACATTTCTATGGAAGTTCTGTTAAGGAAATTACAAAAAATACATTTCTTGGGATTCCGCTTAAAGAATGAGTTAGGCCACTGTGGAGTGTCCTTTTACTTTCAAAATTATTTTTATAGATGATTTAAAATATTATGCAGTGTATTTTTACTTTCAGAATCATTATTCAGCTGTAGCATACTTATAAGCAGGCTGGTAGTGCAAGGATATTGGCCAACTCTACGGAGTTTCCCAAGTGCAGACCCTGGAACCCTAGCTCTCTTTAGAGCAGAAGCAAATATTGCAAAGGGAAATGGTTCTTTAGTCAAATAGCCTCAGGATGCTTCAGCTTTTATTTATTAAAGGATTTCTTGGAGTGAGTGTGTGTGTGTGTGTGTGTGTGTGTGTGTGTGTGTGTAGTACTGGGGATAGAACCCAGGGTCATTCTACCTCTGAGTTACCCCATCAGTCCTATTTTATTTTTTGAATCATGATCTCACTATGTTGCAGAGGTCCTTGCTAAATTGCTGAGACTAGCCATGAACCTGTGACTCTCCTGTCTCAGCCTCCCGAGTACTGAGATTACAAGCATGCACCACAATGCCTGGCTGAGCCTTTACTATTTAATCCAAACTTGTGTATTTTGTTGGAGTGTATGACATGCAAATTTCCCATGTTTATTTAATCTTCACTAGAACAGTTATCTTTTTATTTAGATTTGATGCTGAAGAATGGGTATTTCTCTAAACTACTCTATACACCTTTACTACAAATATTATCTGAAGGAAATATGAAGCCTCATTTCTTAAAATTCAAAGATTTTGAAATCCATACTTATGAATAGCAAAACATTTCATATATTAGAATAACCTTTAGTTAATTTATTCTTTTAACTAAATCATTCTTTTTCAAACTGGCAGGTGGAATACACAATCTCTTGTGAGGGTCGATGTAGTATAAATAATGCATACACTTATTCTGTCTTTTGGATGCTGGTTTTTAACTCTTATTTGGTCTTTAAGTGAACACAAATTATTAGTGCTACATATACAACCTGATAAAGCTAATTGCGTTATCTTTTCATGAAGAATTTCCCCAAAGAGCACAATGAAGTGAATGCAAGGATGACATTTCACAGAGACCTGGAGTTGGGTGTGATTTTGCAATTTGGTAAATCTGGCTCATCTTATATGTGGTCAGTCTATAGGATATCAATCAACACTGTCCTATTAGAGATCTTTTAAAGTGGGGAGAATTGAATTAAGGTACTTTGGGGGAAATTACTAGAGAAATAGGTCAGGAGCATCTGCATTTTTAGCCCAACTTTTGCAAGTAGACCTGTGGAGCACCAGCTTGAGGCAGCCTCAGGTGCAAAGAAGGGTTTCAGGATGCTGAATATTCTGTGGTGAAGTGTTCATGCTAGAGCCCAGTATACTCTTGTGGATGGGAAGTAGAGGTGGACCTCTTGTGATATGTGTATCCCCAAGGCTTGCTTGCAATTCAGGTGGCTGGTGGAGGGTTAAAATGGTCACATACTTGCATGTGGAGAGCATCTAAGTGGCTCTGGTTCTCAGGAGGTTATAGATTTGCATGATCAAAGACCTCAAGAGTCAATTCACATGTCCTCTTGGAATTTGTGTAGTGTGAATGTGAGAATAGGGTGAGTAGACCAGTGCAGCCACAACTGTAAGCCCTGGAAGAAGTAGGTGGGTTCTCTGAGTGTTAGCTTCTGCAAGAGGGGCACTAGTGAGTGATCACATGGACTTTCTTTCCTGGAAAGGATAGGGTCTGCAGTACCAAGCAGATCCTGTGTCAGCCTCCAAGTATCACCTCTCCCAGCTGGGCAGCATGGGGCAAACTTTGTGACTATCCAACTTCCATGTCCTCATCAGTAACAGGGTCACAGGAGTGAGAAGCAAATCTCACTTCAGAAGCTCAGCGGTGACTGTTCTCTTCCCTTTCACATTAATTGATTTGGGTGCTCACTCATATTCATCAAGTATTTCTCAGACAATCTCTTAATATAGATAGATAGTGAAGTGCTCTAGAGATAAGTAAGGAGGAATGGGGCCAAGGTGTGTGTGTGTGAGAGAGAGGGTGTCAGTGTGCATGTGCACATACATGGGCATGAGGATAGGCATCTGCATATGTGTACGTGTGTGCAAGAGTGTGTACGCATGCATAGGTATATGCTGTGTGTAGGTACCTGTGTGAGAGAGTATGTACATGTGTGTATACATGTACATGTTAGATGGATCTGCATGTGCATGGTTGTGTGTGTGTGTGTGTGCGCGCGCGCGCGCGCGTGTGTGTGTGTGTAGGAGGTGGGAATGAGGTTGTCATAGACTTCATATAAAAGTGCATGAAGCCGGGCGTGGTGGCGCACGCTTGTAATCCCAGCATTTGGGAGGCTTAGACCTGAAGATCCGGGTTTGTGGCCAACCTCAGCTACCTAGTGAGGCCCTCCACAACTTAGTGAGACCCTGTTTCAAAATAAAGAATAAAAAATAGGGCTGGGGGTATATCTTGGAGGTAGAATGCCCCTGAGTTCAATCCCCAGTACCGGAAAAAAAAAGTGCATGAATACGTTTGCTTTTCCAAGTGGTGGAACTGGAAAAAAAATATATCACTTCTCTTGCTTTTTTGCTTTAGTAGTGACAACATTTATGCTTTAAATAGTCTTGTTTCATCTAAAATTCCTTTACACTGTGATTAAAGTGCATTCCCTATTTTCTTTGTCCTCTAAGGGTATTGTAGCATAAACTACCAGACATTTACCCAGGGGAGATACACCTGGAAGATCCCCCAGTTTCCAGGTGAGCTAAGCAGACAGCTGCATCTCCATGTCATGGTGGCATTCTCCAACACATTCGGAAAGAGCCTGGTGTGAAGGACCTTGAAGCTGGCAATTGAGGGGACTGCAGGCAACTTTATGTTGTCCCTCTCTTGCTCCCTCTTTGGGGCTCTGGTGGTTACAACCCACTCCCATCCTCTCTCACCCCCAGCCCCCTGGAGAATGATGACTTCCATTTTTACTTCTCTTGAGTCCACCTCACCTCTTGTTTGGATGGAGGGTGCTCAAGTCTCTGCAGAGGGTTGCAGTTGTGAGACAGGTCTTTGCTCTCTCTGCCACCCTCCCATCACCTATTGCCCCCATGACTACATGACACAGAGGTGCTGTATGCAGCTCCTTTAATCACAAAGGAAAATCAAATGACCTCCTGGGAAACAGAAGACATTCTCCCGAAGGCCATATTTTCCAGGTCTGTCTCATTTCCCCCAACGTATTGCTGAACTTTCAAACACTAGCCAGTCTGCAACATTTATTGAACACTCAGTAAAATGGATAAAAAGAAAGTATTGCTTAAAATTATCCCATAATTAGAGGTATGCATAAGGTAAGAGGAGGGAGAGAGTGAGAAGAAACTAGGTAGAAGAGTAAAACTAAGACATATTGGGAAAGTGAAAATAGTCAAACATACAGACTAACCAAACTCTAAGGAAAACCCCCTAAACTTTATATTAAAGTGTCTTCTCTGTTGGGAAATATACTGCCTTCCATGTCCATTCTGATCTCCAGACAAGGTGAGTTTAGAGGAAAATCGGACAGACACATCTTACATGTTCCCCACAGTGTACCATGCCAAGAACCCCAGGCAAGTTTATAGAAAGATCTGGAACTAAGTGCCTGATGTGTGTCGGAGCCAATGATATGTGGGTGACAGTAGGAGCCCCAGAAGGTGCCTTCAGTTGGTCCTGTCATCCCTCCAACCCCCTGCTCTTTGCAATGTTTCTTCACTCATGTTCATACTGTATCTGTGCATTGAATCCATCCGTGTGAAGGCATTTATCTCAGATAAGAGAGCATGGGAGAAACTAGGTTGTTGAGTTGTGAAAAGCGAAAAAAAAAAAATAGACATTTTCTTGCTGAGTTCTCTTAAATCAAACCCAACTGTAATATGATAATTCCATCTGTCAGGACAAGGGCACTTATACCCTGACCCTTGCTGACCTGCAGGTACCTCTCAGCTCCAGCTCACCATTATCTCCTTGGTTCCTGTCTAAAGTGTCTGGTCAGCTCACTTTGTCCTTTTAATCATTTTTACTTCAACTCAGAACAGAACTTTATCCATCTTACCTGGCCAGCAGCCTCCAGGGTGGCCACTACAGGCTGTTAAACCTCACTGATGCACTCAAGCGGCCATAACGTAGTTTGGAAACTGCCACAGACACTTTCTGAGCAGCTCCAAATTCTCCCTGAACTCACTGTGCCTTCTCTTGACATTCAAAATCTTTCTGAAAAACTAATGAGCAATTCTATCTGGTGTGCCCGTGTGCCCATGCTTCCTTGACCCTACTGGGTTTCCCCCAGATGACCACTGAAAACTTCTCTTTTCATCTTACCAAGCAGCCCAAAGCAGCCCAGGCGAGCCCAAAAGATCTTTGATGTACTGAATTGTGCCTTAGAAAAAATAACACAAATTCTACAATCTACTCTGTAAAGAACATGTGTCTTATGATATAAGAAGCCCGCCTCACTCGTGTATATATTTGAGCACATTGTTCTTCCAGGCTATTTATGCATCTTTTGGGCTTGTATAATGCTAGCCCATCCTTCAAAAGACTGTAAAGAGTCCAAAGGCAGCAGATTACATCTAGGGTAGGGGTATAGTCCTATTATATAGGGGATAAATAGGACTTTGCTAAATACTCTGATTTGAATTAATCAGTGGTAAGGAGTTATTAATATTTTAGTGTTTTAAATTTTGTGCTATGAACAGCCCTGTAAAAACTCTATATCTTAAATTCTATCTGCGTTTTAAATTTTCTGTTATGAACAGCCCAAGGGAACTGGGGCTGTTGTCCAGATCTGTGCAGGAGGCAAAGGGCCTGGAGGTTACTTCTGTCCTCAGGTACTACCTCCAGCAAAGACAGTCTCAGCAGTACCTGAAGGCGGTTCTAAGCCCTCAGAAGATGGCAGACATCTGGGCATGGCAAACAACAGAGACGCAAGCCTTATTTTGTCCTGCCTTGCAGGGAAATGAAGATCCCACCTCTTGTCAGAATAACAATATGTTGTTCATTGAAAGTGGTGGGATTCAAACATTTCCATCCCTAATGTCTCCGAACAGCCAGGGGCTAACATTACAGTTGGGAATGGGAAATGTGTTGGAGGAAAAACTTGATTAAAAAAGCAATTTCTAATGTTGGAAAGAGTCGTAGCTATATGTCATGAAAGGGTAGTTAAAATGGAGCAAAGGATTGAAAAATAGACTTAATTGTAATAAAATAGTGAAGTTAAAAATGGTTTAAGGGCAAATGACTATTTCTTTTAACTTCATTTGGTCAAGGTTGATATGAGTACAATTTTAAATGAGAAACGCCCTAAAATCAAGGATTTATCCACTACCAGCTGCATCATTTTAGAAAGCCATGAAGCTGGGTATGATGATATACACCTGTAATCCCAGTACTCTAGAGGCTAAGAGAGACCATCACAGGTTCGTGGCCAGCCTTAGTAATTTAGTGAGGCCATCAGCAAGCTAGACCCTCTTTCAAAATAAAAAATAGAAAGGGCTGGAGGTGTAGCTCAAAGGTAGAATGCCCTTGGGTTCCATCTCTAGTAACACACACACACACACACACACACACACACACACACACACATTCCAAGAAACTGGAAGACCAGTTATTTTTTTATATATTCTCTTGAATAAAGTGTAAGTATCTTTGACTTCAGGGAGATGGTGAGAACATGGGGTATAAGTCCTATAAGCATCAAGCCACTGGGTAAAGGTCTGGTAGAAATCCTTTTGAATTTTTTCTCTTTGTGTAAAATAAAATTATACTTGAAATCCCATAATTTCATTATAAGTTAGAGATAAAATTAGAATGATTTATATGCCCTTTAATTAAAATGTCCTTTTCTTCATATTTCCTTCACATCTTTAGCAGCAGAACAGCTTTGACACTGTAGTAATTTTGATCTCATGAAGTGGTCATTTCCTAGTTTGAAGACACAGACAGGTTGACTCAGGGTGGCTGTGCTTTGCAGAGCAGGTCCTGGGATCTGTGTCAGTGACTGGAGAGACCAGCTGTGCACAGGAAGGACAAGGCAGGACATGTGGTCAGGACAGGAGACTAGGAGGGCTGGAGCAGGTGGATGGTGTCACTTAGCTTCAGTACTGCTTAAGGTCCTTGGGCAGCAGGAACAAGGAGGAACTGAAAGTATAGATGAGGACCTGGCATCACCCAGCTGACCTAAGGAGGAGCTCTAAGAGAAGACAGAGAGGCAAAGGAGGCTGAAGTCCCACACGGAGGCAGGGGGGACAGAAAGAGTGAGCATGTTCAAAGGGAGATTCACAGAGATTAGCTGAGAATTCAAGACATGTAACTGGCCTCAATTGCAGGGAGGGGGGATTGAGATGAGGGCTGACCAGAACTTCTTCCCTTCCTTCTTTCCTTCCATCTTTCCTCTCCTTCCTCTTCCCCTCCCTCTCCCCTTGCCCTTCTCCCTCCCTTCCTTCCTTCCTTCTTTTTTCCTCCCTCTCTCCTTCCATTCTATCCCCTTCCCTTCCCTTCAACTTTCCATGTCACCACCCAAAGTCATCTAACAAAGAAACAGCCTGTTACGCTCCTCATTCTTGTGCCTCTCTGCAAGTTCCAGTTCATAGCTAGCTCCAAATGTCTGCATCTCTATGGAATGATTCTAAGGGACAATGAAAGCTCTTAAAAATAGTTTGGACTTTACTTAAACCTGGAGATCAATTTTTGTTTGATTTATTTATTCGTCTCTTAAGATTTTCTTCCATGGATATTCTAGGATCCCAAAGTCGCCGAATATGTTGTAGGTGAATTTAATAGTTTAATGCCTTATTTTAAAACTTCTTATTTATGCCACTTTATCTTCTTATTTTTTATTCTTTACTCTCAGTTCCAGTCCACAAAGATGCTTAACCGAACATTAGCTTTTATTAGTAAAGTTAAAGTAAATGGCATTGATATGAGCAGCATAAAACACTGACCTGCTTTTATTGGGTAAAAGAAGAGAATGTATGGGGTGGCTGAGGGGCTTTCGTTTACTTTGCTCAAGCGTTGGTGTGTCCTCAACTGCTCTGAGCTGTCCCCGGCACCTTCCCTCTTCTAATCGACTCATGTCAAAGGTGCCTGGGTTGACATTGCTCCTGTCAAGCTGTTTGCTACTCAGCAGCAGAAAATTCCACAGAAGAGAAATGGGCATAAAGAGAACTACAAAAGACAGAAGTGTGGGAATCTAATTGTGAGATGTAAGCAGAAGGGGAAAGTATCCCCATGCTTCCACGTCTTTCCTTCCTTGCTTGTATGTCCCATGGGCTTCCCTTTGTTGGAGAAGCAATTAGCAAGTATTTATGTATTTGAATAGTATATTCTGGGTTGTGTCTTTCTGAAGACAACAAATACAAATGGTGTTCCGGTGAGTATTTATTTTCAGTTCCTTTTGATTCCCTCAAGTATATTTATTTCAAAGAGAAACAGTCCTACTTTTCAACAAACCAAGGACCTGGTCTATAGACTATCAAATTCAGGACTATGTGGTTTTATGCAGTGATTTAAAGCATCCAAAGTTTAGTTTCTCAGAAATTATCTTCTTCCCATATGTAAGGTCAAATATACCCCTCCATAAATAAAAATATGCTAACTCACTAATCAGAAAGACAATGCTTAGCTGGGCATAGTGGTGCACACTTGTAATCCCAGTATTTGGGAGGCCAAGACAGCAATTTCAAGGCCAGCCTCAGCAATTTGGTGAAGCTCTCTGCCAACTTAGTGACACCCTGTTTCAAAATAAAAATTAAAGCAGGGCTGGGAGTGTAGATCAGAAATAGAATGCCCTTGGGTTCAGTCCCTAGTAACTACCTTCCCTCCCCATAGACACAAATTGCCAGAGTACTGGCATTTTAATAGGAATCTTTGGTAGAACAAAAACTCCAAGCCTGGCACATTGGCACACGCCTGTAATCCCAGTACTTGGGAGGTTGAGACAGGAGGATCATAGGTTTTCGGCCAGCCTTTGCAGCATGGCAAGAATCTCAGCAACCTAGTGAGACTCTCTTTCCAAATATAACATAAAAATAGGACTGGGGGTATAGTTTGGAGGTAGAATGCTCCTGGGTTCAATCCGTAGTACCAAAAAAACAAAACAAAACCAAAAACAAAACAAGAACAACTAAAGAACAAAATCTCAATATTTGCTTTAGTCATGCCTCAATGGAAAATGGTGGGGGATGGAATTCCTCCTGGAGCAGAGGTTTTCTCTCAGTGCCTCCTGCTAAAACTTTCCTGCTCTTCTCTGTACCTATCTAGCCCAGAATGGAGAATAAACCCAATAGAAAAAAAAAGGGTTGAGAACTTTTTAATTTTGATATCAAAATTAGTTCCATCACAACAAAAAAAATTGTTTCCAAAGATGTGCCCTTGACCAAGTTTCTTCTCAAGGTGCCCCGGATTCCAACACAATTTCACAGTTCAACACTTGTGACCCCAATCTGCTCCAGACCTTCCCACATGATGCTCCTTTTATTGCTTTGGTTTCATATCTACTTCACCTGAGGTAGCAGAGGCGAAGCTCTGAGGAGGGGGAAGAAATAGATGGGCATGCTGACTCTTTAAATTCAAATCCCGTTTTCCAGAACATTCTTCTTTCCATAAAAATTTGCATTACCCAGCAATACCTCATTTTATCCTCTGATTTGCAGTTTGTTCAACTCTGTATGATTGTTCTCATAAACTTAGTTTTATTTATTCATTCTTATTTATTTATTAATTTATTTTTGATGTGCTAGGGATTGAACTTAGGGGCATTCTATCTCTGAGCTACATCCCCAGCCCTATATTATTTTTTGTTTGTTTGTTTTGGAACAAGTTTTCACTAAGTGTGCAGAAGTTTTCACTAAGTTGCTAAGGCTGGTCACAAACCTATGATCCTTCTGTCTCATCCTCTCAACTACTGGGATTATAGGCATGCATCACCACACCTGGCTCATAACTCTATTTTTTAAATATCATCATTTGGATCTAGTCTTATAATATTTTTTTCAGCCCTCAAATCTTCCTGATTTGGAGAATTAATTTCATTATTTTAGCATAAATGTGTTTGAAAGTTGCCCCAGTGGTCATGCCTGTGTGATGGAGAGTAGCCAGTTTTCAGTACCATGTCTGACTCAGGCTGGGCAAGACCTGAGGACATTTGGTGTGTGTGAATCAACAAGTAAATAGAGATGCATCCACCGATCTGGTCTGGCTTACTTCACATTTTCTAAAATAAATAGTTTGACTTCTCCTTTGGTTGAACATTAAATATATGTTTGGCTCAGCACACCTCGAAGTTAAAGATGAGGATTAAAGCTGTTTCCTCCAGGCAGCCAGAATTCAGGCTTTTCGCTGATTTATTCTCTGCCTGTGGAGAAAACCACACTGCTCCACGCACACAGAAGAGGCGGCTCCTGACCAATAGGTGCAATGGCAGGGGCTCTAAGAAGAGTTACTGACTACAATTATTTCTCATCATGAAAAGTACCGACTGAAAGTCTTTAACATTCGACAAGGCGCTAAAGCCTAAGACATGGGTGTCTCTAGGAAAAAGGACACACAGACACATGCTCCTGGTAAGGCAGAAAGGACAGAGGAATGCTCTTGAAATCCCACAGCACGTAGTGATGCTGTCTGATATTCTGCACAGCGTGGGCTGCCTTCTGCCCCTTGGGGTTTCCGTTTCTCTGTGGCAGCAGAGATTCTAATTTAACTGGGTATCATCCAGTACCTTGTACAAAGTGGCAGATTATAGAAACTCAGGGAAAAGTCTTTGTGTCAGAGGTGAGGTGAGAAAATTAAAGGGGAGTAAGTAAAAGGAGCTCAGGCTGCCGAAGCCAAACCACTGATTTGCAATTGAACCAGGGCAGACACTCAAACCGAGCGTTGGCCTGAAAAAGTACAATCTGTCCCTCATAGAGGATGCAATAATGTGCTCATTTATGATGCACTATTGCAGGAATAGTTAGCCCTGACTATACATGGATTCATTTTCTATTGAATGACTTTGTCCTTTGCTCAGAATTCTAGAGGAAGGTACGACACAGGCCACCAACAAAGACCGAGACTCATTTACTTGAGATGATGGTGTTGAACTTGTAAATATTGATCAGTTTGACTGATCCATACACTGCTGAAATGTTGCCAAATGATTCAAGAAGAAGCATGAGATTCCAGAGATAGCATGGAGTCTCCAGTGAGGTTTGGTTTAAGCCCTCTTTTTGTCGTATCTATATAGGTATGTATGTATATATTTTTGGTGCTGGGAATTGAACCCAGGAGCAATCTACCTTGAAGCTATAGATCAGGTCCGTTTTTTTTGTTGTTGTTGTTTGTTTGTTTGTTTGCTTTTTAATTTGGAAACAGGGTCTTGCTAAGTAGCTAAGATCCTTGCTAAGTTGCTGAGGCTGTCCTCAAACCTGCAATTCTCCTGTTTCAGTCTCCCAAGTGCCAGGATTACAGGTGTGCATCACCAGGCTTTTTGCCATTATTTTGTATTATTTTAGGAGATGGGTTTACTTTCCTAAAGGATCAAAATAAGAGCTTCTTCCTCCTTGTGTTCTTTTGAGGATTCAGTGAAATGACAGATCAGGAAGCACTTGGTACACACCAAGTGACCATCAAATATTGAACCTTTTCTTTCTTTTTTTCTAATACTCAACACCAGCTGCTGGCTAATTGTAGGATAGGGTGTGATGGTAGACAGAGGGAGTACGTGGAGTTAGGGCTTGGAGAGCATGCTGGAGGAACATTTTAAACAGGAAGAATCAGGGAACAAGGTCTTTGGTCCTCTTGAATGTTCTCATCCTCTATCTTAATTGTCTGAAGACTGCTTCACGGGGTTTCTTGCTTCTGTACTGAATACGCTTCTGTGTTGAAGCTGCTAAGTAGAGACCTATTTATGTTCCTATTTAAATCTACCATAGAGAGGCTGATTGATCAATCTCATAAGGCAACTGGTTTGGACTTTCTACAGATTGCTGTAATGTTCCTATTGAGTAGAGCTAATTAATAACAAAAGATTGCTTTGATTAGTCTTAAAGTATTCCTTGCTTGCTAGAGTCAAGAAAAACGCTATTGAGTCTTGTAAAATTGTAGCTATTTCTTCTCTTGTTATGCCAAACACATCTTCATAAAAAATAGAATCTTACTGGGCATGGTGGGGCATGCCTGTAACCCCAGTACTTAGGAGGCTGAGATGGGAGGATAGCAGGTTCAAGGACAGCCTCAGCAGAGTAGTCAGACTCCTAGCAACCTAGCTAGACCCTGTTTCAAAACAAAAAAAAAAAAAAGAAAGAAAAAAAGACTAGAGGTATATTTCAGAATAACCCTGGGTTCAATCCCCAGTACCACCAAAACATAAAATAAAAATAAATAACTAAAATCTGTTTTCTTGCTCTAGACTCTAACTTGTTTGTGAATCTTTCTTGGATTTGAATTCTAATAAGCAAATAATAAGCTTTGTTAGCTGCCAGGACATAGATACTAGTGTTTCTCTACTTTCTTCCAATTTATTTTTCTGCTGAACAAAGTCTATCCTTAGTTTGGACAGACTTTTGATCTAAGGGAAGCTAGATTATGTTTCATTAGATAGAGTGACCCTCAGCATGGGTGGTGACTTGGATTTCCAGGGGAGGAATAATTCTGACAGCATCTTCAAAGTGAGAGAGAATAGGAAGGCTTCTAATGATGCTACATACTCTGGCATTTTCTGTGTAAGTCTGTATAATCACATACCTGGTTCTTCTGGGGAAGAACTTAAATGTCCACACATCCTGCTCCTTAGTCCGCTTACCTCAACCAGACGGCTACCTCTGCAGCTCAGCTGTGTTATTGAGACATTTCAGCGTGAAATTTGTTTTTCCTCACTGAACTTTAAGCAGAATTTCAAGTGCCAAGTCTCTAAAGCCAAGTGGGGCTATTAAGAGATAATTACTAATTATGCTAATTTGAGAAGTTGCTGCTATTTTCTTCCCTGGTCATTTTACGTGCTGCTCTCCTGAGAGCACGGTCCCCTCTCAGTGCTAATAACCTTCCCTCCAAAGTGTTTGGTAGAGGACAGTGTGTCCTAAACCTCCACATCCCAAATCCAAGAATGTAGATAGCTGACTGGAAAGTATAGGAAGGATGGAAGATTTTTAAGGAGAATCCACATCTTCACTACTAGAATGATAGTAAAAGAAAATACAGCATATAAAATACAAATACACAACCAAAATAATGAGCATTTAAGTAATTCTTATGTAAAAATTGGAGGCTAGGATCTGAAGGCAGTAGAAGTCAGTGTCTAGAATCAATTTGGTACTAAGAGAAGGAGAGGTTACACAACATACAACAAACTGAAATGTGATTGCTCACTCTAGAGCTGTCAGAAGGCACAAGGGGAGTTTAGGCATCATTTTTAAAGGCTAAATGCTAACGTTCATTTCATTTATTAAAAACAAAAGCTGAAATATTTTGCTTAAGGGGTATTTCTAATCTGTGTGTAGCCTTTAATTCATCAGTCAAAGCTAACTTCTGGACATGCGTTTAAACTCTGTCCACACCCATTTGATGACTTTCAGAACCTGTGCATGCATTCAGAATGTAGACTCAGTATCTTCAAAATTCAGCCTTAAATTGTGAAAGCTAGGTCTGAGTTCTAACCCCCTTCTGACATCTTGCAGGTAGCTGAGTTATCTTTAATTCTTTCTGATGCATCACCTGCTGCCATAGAGAATGGGAAGATTAATACCTGTCTTTGTGGACTTGACACAACTGTACCAGCCTGAATTGGAAGAAGTGACTGCAGGAAGCTTGTGAGCTTGTTCATTTACCCAGGTAAACACTTGGACAGTCCGCCAGAACCAGCTACTTAAAAACCAGGTACCTCATTGAAACCCTAATAATAATTCATTTATAGTCATACTATCCAGTTAGTCACATTCGCTTCCATTTTTTTTTTTTTTTTTTTTTTTGCGGTACTGGGGATTGAACTCAGGGGCATTCTACCTCCAAGCTACACCCCCAGCCCTACTTTTTATTCTTTATTTTGAAACCGAGTCTCACTAAGTTGCGGAGGGCCTCACTAGGTAGCTGAGGCTGGCCGCGAACCCGGATCCTCCGGTCTCAGCTTCCCGAATGCTGGGATTACAAGCGTGCGCCACCATGCCCGGCTTCGCTTCCATTTTTTCCTGAGTCAAATGATCTATTTTTTTCTTCCTCTGGTTTGACATCCTGATTTGATTGATTTCATTAGAAAGCAAGAAATCTCGATTCATTATATTTCCCCTTTTACTTTAGTTTCTTGGAAGCCCAGAACTTTATTTAACAGTCTGTTGTAGTAGTCACATTATCTCTTAGTTTTCCCCCTTCAACCTGGAAGTGTATTTTCATTTGCAAAGCTTTACTCTAGATATACTATTGTGGTGATAATGTAAAATTACTTTTGAAAGTGAATAGGATTTAAGAAAAAAAAGTCACTAAATGCATTTTTGATATTTCCTTTTCACTATTTTGATTACCTGATTGAGAAATTTTCAGGATTATTTTATATTCAAAGTGATTTTTTGCCGGGCGTGGTGGCGCACGCTTGTAATCCCAGCATTTGGGAAGCTGAGACCGGAGGATCCGGGTTCGCTGCCAGCCTCAGCTACCTAGTGAGGCACTCCGCAACTTAGTGAGACTCGATTTCAAAATAAAGAATAAAAAATAGGGCTGGGGGTGTAGCTCAGAGGTAGAATGCCCCTGAGTTCAATCCCCAGTACCGCAAAAAAAAAAAAAAAAAAAAGAGTGATTTTTTAAAAAAAGTTGTAGATTAAAACTGACTTCAAAGATCTAGGAAAAGCAGTGATATGTAAGTATCCAGATGCAGACATGGGATTGTCTCTTAAATGATGCTGTAAAATAACTAAGCTGGTGGACACCCTACTCAGTGTTTCAAAATCTACTTATCACCAGTGTATTCCCCATGCTTTCCTTTATTATATTATTTTTAAAGATCCTGAGATGAGACTAATATACTAGTACTTATTTGCAAGAAGTCTGAAACTAAATCCATTAGTTTTAGCCCACATTAGCATGTAAGGATATACATAGAGAGCTTCTAGAATGAAAGAAGGGTGGCAGAGCAGAGAAAGAGAGAAGGCTCTGGAAGTTTCCAGAAGGATTCTGAGCCATGTGACAGCACAATAAACCAATGCTCCACCATGACTGCTCTTCTCTCTTTCTGGCTACTGGACACAGCTTTGGACACATTTGCTGGACAAGAATGAGGTTACAATGAATGCTAGCCACAAACTATGCTTTGCACAGCCTTTATGGGATCAAAAGTCAGTGTGCTCCGATCATATTCCATTAGGAACTTCAGAAATAAGCCAGTCAGACCCTTTGGCCTCCCTAGATGGGAAAGCAATTTAGATTTTTGAATAGCTAGAAAATAACCCTTAGTCTGATAAGATTTGCCCAATGTAACTGTGGATGGTAATGAATATGTTAAAATCCCCCCAAATATAGCTGGGCCTGATGGTGCACACCTGTAATCCCAGTGCTTAGGAGGCTGAGGCAGGAAGACCACAGGTTCGAGGCCAGCCACAGCAAGTTAGCGAGGCCCTCAGCAACTTAGTAAGACCCTATTTCAAAATAAAAAATAAAATAGGGCTGGAGGTGTAGCTTGGAGGTAGAATTCCCCTGAGTTCAATCCCTACACACACACATCTTAAAATATTATTCTTAAGAACAAAATAGACCTTTCTGATAAATTGAACATTATAGCACCAATCACTTAGTAACAAATTCCTTTGTGAAGTATCTAGTGAGCATTGATCGTATTCCTAATTAGTTATATGAGCATTTCTTAAATGTTATCCTATTGGTTACTACTATTTGCTGAGAGTACAATATTGTTCTTCCCCCAAACTTTAGAGAATACAGCATACTTCTCTTACTTGGAATTTTCGATAAGTGGTTAATATGCTCTAGTTCTGCAGAGTCTTACAGCAAAACAACCCATTAAATTTATATAAATCAAAACACCTCAGACTTTTTCTTTTAAACAAATGCGTCTAGCATAGAAGCCCATTTGGAATTTTTACTTTACTCTATTCCATGGGAGAAATGACACACTATAAAAATTTTGGCAGATTTAGGATTCTGAATTCTCTGAGGATATATCTCTTCTGAATATCAAGGAGCCACCATAGAGAATATCTTCAAGAATAAAAAATCTAGGAAATAGCCCTAAAGTTCACATACACCTTGGATAACAATAAAATATACGCAAGGCTCTTTAATTCCCTGGGATACGCAGGATAAAAGGCACTCCTAAAATTCCCTAGGGAGTACGTTCTTTCAAACAGTTTCATTTCATTCTGATCGTAACCTTTCCTTCTTCTTATAAAGGTAGGAAATAGGGCCCCACTACATTGGTTTTACCAAGAAAAAACAAAACAAACTTCCTTTGCCTCTAGTGTGTGTGTGTGTGTGTGTGTGTGTGTGTGTGTGTGTGTGTCTGTCTGTGTATGAATACACAGTGGAGTCCCTCAGCCAACAGTGGGTTGTCCTGCCTTCTGCCCTAGCCATGTAAGGGGCATCTCTCCATCCATGGCAAGAGCAGCAGGAAGGGGAGGCTGGAGGATGCAGTTGGAGAAGCTCGCTCTGAGCATCTGTAAGGCAGGTGTGGGGCAGTAGGGATCTGGCACAGCCCCCTCCACTTGGTGGGCCATCTGAGTCCTTTGACATGCAGAGTCACAATTTCTACTAAAGGCATTTTGCACTCTACACTCCTGAATGGGCACTCAGTTTTTGCCTTTTTAACTTGCGCCCAAGCCTCACGCTTCAGGAAACAAGGCTTATGCAGTAACAAGGTGACTGTTTCCTGTACATTCTGTTGATATGATAAACATCCCTTCTAATCTCATTTGACTCCTAATTTTGAAAACTCATTTGATTGTAGTAGATTTTCTTCTTTTTCTTAACCATATAACTTACCAAAACAACTTGTTTTCTCTATTTGCCTATTTTTCCATGGATCCTCCATAGCCTCCTAAGGTATCAGATTCTAATGTACTCCTACTCTCTTGCTCTCCAATTTTTGAATGTCATCATTTCAAGCCACTTATTCTTCCATTAAGTGCAATATTTCAAATCTTCTAATGTCAGGAAAAAATGATTTTTAAATAAAAAATAATATCCATAGGAAAAAAAAAAACAATTTTTCCCTTTAGCTCCATAGATTGGGGGCATTTTACATCTTAATCTTTTGGAAAGCAGTTACTTACTAAAAGAAAAAGCTCAGGAGGGGGGCTTTAATTAGAGTATTTAGTGGAATAATTGGTGCTGTTTTGTTAGTGATGGGCATGTGAATGTACGATTTACTATCAAGCCAGGAAACTTATGAGTGAAATGGATCATTGTTTCCATTAAATCCCACACTGCATGTACACACTGGGATGACCTGAATGAACCCAAACATATGAAAACCCTGTTATAAAATGTTTGGTAAAGTCAGACAGCTCATTCAAGGCAAATTTTGGAGCAGCAACCAGTATAATACTAAAATGGAAGAGGAAATAGTATAAAAGATATATAAATGAATAGTATAATTATGGTCCTTTTTTTATTTGGATATGGTTGATACCATGGTAGCATTTGTACAGTATAGATGTTTCTGGTTGGAAGGGTATCAGAAAATGAAGGCATCCATCATTTTTCCTTACATGAATCTGCACTGGACATTATCCATTTGATCTCCCCATTGCTTGGATGAAAGTGATTCCAAAAATATAATTTAATTGTGAGACTTTATAAGGAAGAAACACAATTAACATAACTGAAAGCAAAATCAGAGCTCATTTGAATGACGGAAGAGATTCATCAACAAGCCTAAGTTTCAAGCCCCTGATTTTTGTGGTTCTCATCTTGAAGGGACCTCAGCAGAAAGAATGACCATGATGTCAGTGTAGCAATTAACTCATTATCCTCAAAATTATGCGGATGTAAAATTGCTTTAAAAAAACATACAAAGACAAAGAGAAGAAAATAAATCAAGTATTTCAAGAGGCAAAAATTTAAGTTTTATGTTTTAAGATAAGAGGAAAAAAAGGTTGATGTTGATATAAAATAACTCAGAAGTGACACGTATCAAAATCAGACTTCCAAACAAACTGATTATCAACATACTTTCTAAATTTTCCCATGCAGTTTTCATCAAGACAGATGGTATGGTTTCTCTGTCTGCACTTTTAGTAGAGAGTGTGAATACATGCAAATGCACATACCTTAAAAAACAACTGTTGCAAGTCAGTTATAACTTCACATATGAAGATGTTTGGCATACAATTGGCCTTCCGTATCCATGAAGCCAACCAACCAAGAATTGAATATGTTAAAAAGAAAATACTTGTGTGGGGCCTGGACATATATAGACTTTCTTCCTGACATTATTCCTAAATGGCACTATATACCTAGCACTTGTGTGGCATTGGGTATTACCATCTATGGATGATTTTAACTATACAAGAGGATGTCCATAGGTTTTAAGCAAATGCTATGCCACTTTATATAAGAAATGTAGCATCCATGGATTGTGGTGTTCCAAGGGGATCCTGAAACAATCCTCTACAGATACCAAGGGATGATGGTATCAAGGATATTATGCATTATTATTATTACACCAGCAGAGAGGTTCACAAAAGTGCGTTTGAGCGTGGTGTATAGACTGTCACAGGTAACCTCACTTCAATGCATAATATTGCTGAAATGATGTGCACATGTCAGACTGCGCTCTGGATCTCAGATTCCTGTGAATTGTGCTTTATCTGCCCGAAACTCTTGCCTCTTCCAGCCCTGAGTCTGAAGGTTCCCTTACTTTCACGTAACTGACCAGAGCAGGAACCTAAGGAAATCTCTTCTCATTCTACTTCTTTGAGTTCAGCAGCATGAGGAACCCCCTCCCATTTTCATGTCTGGTGTCCACTCATTTTGTTTATGATGGATCCTGAATACCAATCCCATAAACTAATATTTGTGCTAAAATATCATACATAAAATGCTACCAAGCGGTGATTTTGTTTACAAAAAAAAAAAAAAAAAAAAAGACCCAGAAATTCTACCTGTGGGTGTTTATGTAAAATGACTTTATAAGTAAGATTTTGCACAGATGGGAAGAGCCAGTTTAGTCAATTTGTGTGTGATGGAGTTGTATGTATCCTACTCAATGGTGACAATACTTCTGTTGTCTGGGGGAGTATTGTGTATCTTTTTAGGAAAGTCTCAATTATTTAACTTTTTTTTTTTTAAAGTTGACACTTTGAGAACCCATAACAATGCAGTCAGAGTAAATGTTCTCTTGAATTGTTCTGTATCCAAATAAATTTTTTAATCTTTTCAATTCATTTGCTCACTAAATTGGAAACAGAGCACATATGTTTACCTACGGATGTTTACTGGGAGCTTGAATTTGATTTTGACTTTTTATTGCCAGCCTAGAATCTGAAAAACTTCTATTTCTAGGAAACTGGAACATTAAACTTACTGCACAGGAGACACAAGGACACATATGGAAGGTAATGCAAAGTATTTTTATCATAACTCTAGATGCACAATCAACAAAAAGTACATTTTGATATGATGAATACTCTTTGTAATATTTGAATTGAGTTCCAGGGTTTTGCTGCATGGGTTACATGCTTAATTTTCATTGCATACTATTAGCTCATTTGAATATTATAACAATCTGTTCTTCTTTACTTATCCTGTGTATAATGGTGGTGGTGGTGGTGGTGGTGTGTGTGTATGTAGTGTGTGTGTGTGTGTGTGTGTGTGTGTGTGTTTTGTGCATCTTTGTAGCATATTGATTTCCTTTTATTTGTGTTTTGAGAAACACAATTTAAAAATTTCTCATCTCTAATCTTAATTGAATATATTCCCTAAGTGTACTCTAATTAATAATTATTTTGAAATTCAGCATACATGGTATAGAGATATCTGAAAACTGAAGATGTTTGTGGGTGTGTTTGAGTTTGTCTCAATAACCTCTGAAGTTTCCTTCCACCTTCAAATCAGAAAGTTGTATTACCAGTGCTACTTGTACAAGCCAAACCACAGTGGTCAGTGTATATAAATATGTGCACATTTACATATTTACACAAACATACCCATGCACTAACAGACATGTTCACTAAGACATCATGAGCTTGCTTGCATGCTATTAGCATCTTTCTGAAAATAAAGCACAGAACTTCTCAGCTCCTTTATATTATGGCCCCATAGCACAGCTTTGGTAACATATTGTTTCTGAGATAATTGGCTTTGAAATCAATGTGGAAAAGCTTCCACTAGAGTCTCCTAAGTAGAAATTAACTCCATGTTTCCCCCCTCCAAAAATTTGCTCCTGCATTTTGTGCATCCTCAACTGTAAAGTTACATCCTTTTATGGACCTGTGACCCTCAGGTGATGTTTCTATACCCATATGTTCAATCCCACACCAGGACGATGGTCCATTCTGAAGCCAAGGACTTCTAAGTTGAAAATCAAAGGGTCTGGATCTACTTCAGCACATCCACTACTGAGCATTCTAAGTGATTGTGTACATTTTCTGGGTACCCCTTCTTTCATCCATAAAGCAAAGATGTTGTTTAGTTCATAATCTCTTAGGTTCCTTTTTGCATCACAATAGAAAGGTATAAAACTGATTCTAATCAAGTTGAAAAAAGATCCCTTGGTGGTAGATGAGAAAATGTCATCCTATCATTTACAATGTGGATGGCAACTCTTCTTAGAATTTTTACAATTCCCACTATTTTTAACTAGATACAGGCATATTCAGAGGGGTCAGGAGAAGAGGAAAAGGCAGAATATGATGTAATTTATATATGTATACCCCCACCCCATTGGATTCCAACACTTGGGACAACCAAGGGAAACTTTCTAGATAGTATTTAATCAAATCTCATGTTAGTTCATTTCTACAAGTATTTCTTATCTCCTAGAGATGCTATGGCTTATATATGAGAGACTGCACAATGACAAAGTAGAATTTATAAATGGTGCTTATTGAGGTAGAAATAATGTTTCTGGAAGAGAGTACTGATGCCTACCCATACACTTTAGTTCTCAGGAAACGTCTTCAAAGGTGAATAAACTGCAGTCTTCTATCTGCCGTGAGCTGAATTGTGTCCTCCTCAAATGCATATGTTAGGGTCTTAATCCACAGGGCCACAGAATGTGATCATATTTGGAGATTGGGTGTTTAAGGATGTGATTAAGTTAAAGTGAAGTCTCTCTCTCTCTCTCTCCCTCCCTCCCACGCTCACGCGCACGCGCACACACACACACACACACACACACACACACACACACACATTGCCACTAAGTCAAATATCTTCATATTTTAAAGATAAGGAAGTGGCTCAATAGAGGAACTTCTGGAACCTGTAGTTGATAAGCATGTGGCTAGGTTGAAAAGCACGTGCTATATATATATTTGCCCCACAGATTTCACCCTGTAGTCACACCAATCTCTGTGCTTAGCCCATTGAAAATCACAAGGTAAATACTTCTATTTCTTCTTATTTTTTCCTTTTCTTTGTTGTATTGTACATTGATCCCAGAAGCATTCTACCTCTGAGCTACACCTGCACCCCTTTTTATTTATTTTTTTTATTTTGAAACAGGGTCTCACTAAGTAACCACACACTGGCCTTCAACTTTCGATCGTTTCTGTTTCAGCCTCTCAACTATTGGGATGACAGAAGTGTGCCATTGTGCCTGGCTGGTGAACAGTTCTTGACTTCTTAATTCTTCTAATTATATAATGATTGTTATATAATTATATACTATCACCCTGACAAGTGAGAACACCTTTCACTTTGAGAGATTAAGGCATATCTTCTACCAGGTCTAATTTCACTCCCAAGTGCCCCCACAAGTATTTCCATTGATGAGGGTGTCCCCAAAGATGATGGAGAGATCAGCAACCACTGAGCTTCCTCCTGTGCATAGCACCATCGGGATGTGACCAGTGTCACAGGGCTGTCAGCAGCAAGTCTAGGGTGCTCCTTATCGTATTCATCTTGCTTCTGTTGAGCTCTCTGCTCAGCCTTCAACAAGACTGCTGGGTGTGTGGCCTCAGGCATGTGTCTTAACCTACCCAGGTTTTAGCATTTTCTCTGCAAAATGAAGACATTAAAAGTCACTCTCCCATAGCTGGGAGTATTAAATGGGGTGGTGCGCTCCAAGCTCTTGGGATAGTATAAGAACTCAATAAAGAGTAGTGACAATTTTTAGTTAATGTTACCCAGGGGCCACATAGATAGTTGGTTAAGTGGCCACATCATTGTTGATTTATACTCAGCTAACAGAGTGAATCCTGTTGAATATACTAATAGAGAGTCCAAACTAAAGAGGTTATTTAAGAAATTGCCTCTCTTATATTCTGTTGATCCTTTGGACTAGGACTAAGCTAAGATTTTGTAAATACACATTTTCTTTCCTTTTTTTTTTGTGGTATTAGGGATTGAACTCAGGAGCTTTCTATCCACAAGTTACACCTCCAGCCCTTTTTATTTTAAAACGGGGTCTCATCCAGCTGTTGAGAGTCTCACTAAGTTGCTAAGTCTGGCTTCGAACCTGTGATCTTCCTGTCTCAGCCTTCCAAGTACTGGGATTATAGACATGCACCGTTACCCCTGGCCAAATTCACACACACGTTTGTCTGTGAAGTGCATGAACTACCAAGTTAGTAGTACTGGATAGCCATTTGTATTTATTTTTAATTTATTTTCCTTTGTATTTTTAACCCATTTTTATTTTTTCTTGTTATATTTATGTTTTTGACCTGCCCCCAGACTGGCACTCTCTCTTGTAAAAATATATCAGAATAAAACACATACCATTACTTCAGAACCACAGACTGACTGAACACTTCCAAGTGAGTCTTGTGGATCAGAGAAATAAACCTCTAACAGGGCAAAGAGAGGATGTCTTCTGAGTACAACACCAAGAGAGATCCTTGGAGGAAAGAAATGTGCTTCAAGTACGGCAGACAATATCACTGTATTTGTATCTTAAATTTGAATATTCTTTGTCACAAGTGTTTTTGATACTGGTGATAATAATTCTATAAAAGGAAATAACCACTCAAAGTAGAGAGTCATTCGTCAAACCATCTGGAAAACACGGAAGGAACAGTTCAGCCTGAACATGAAAAGGAGAAAAGTCCAAGCATGTGAAAAGCGAGGACCACTTCTTCAGCCCAACTGGATTTAGGATAAAATGCTTTTGTAGTGAAGGGGTATGGGTGCTAATACCAGAATTTTACTGTGGGGAAGTTACCATTTATTATTCATAAATATATATAAATAGTATATAGTCTTCAATCCACTGTCTGATTTCAATTATTGATTTGCATAGTTTCCCTAGTTTTCAACTTCTCAAACATTCTCAAGCACAATTTTAGATAAATATCCTGGTCCAACTATGGCAGTCAGTATTACTGTGGCTAAGAATGAGCAGATCGACAACCCAGCATGGTGGCACATTCCTATAATCCCAGTACTTGGGAGGCTGAGACAAGAGGATCACAGGTTCAAGAACAGCCTCAGCAATTTAGCAAGACTCTCAACAACCTAATAAGACTCTGTTTCCAAACAAAAAATAAGAAGAGTTGAGGGTGTAGCTTGGAGGTAGAATGGGTTCAATCCTAGTACAGAATGAAAGCAAGAAAGTGAGGAGAGAGAGAGAGAGAGAGAGAGAGAGAGAGAGAGAGAGAGAGAGAGAGAGAGAGAGAGAGAGGGAGAAAAGAAGAAGAGAAGAAGAAGAGGAGGAGGAGGAGGAGGAGGAAGAGGAGGAAGAGAGAAAGAGAAAGAAAAGGAAAAGAATGAACAGCTCAAATTAGTAGTACCTACTAAAGAGTTTTGTTTTCTGATTCTGGCTACACTTTGATCGTGAGTTATATCTATGTCTCCTGCTTAGTATGAATAAGACCAAGGAAGAAATGATAGATTGTTGATAGATGATACTTATTATTCTAAAGTTATCTGATGCCGGGCGTGGTGGCGCACGCTTGTAATCCCAGCATTCGGGAGGCTGAGACCTGAGGATCCGGGTTCGCGGCCAGCCTCAGCTACCTAGTGAGGCACTCCGCAACTTAGTGAGACTCGGTTTCAAAATAAAGAATAAAAAATAGGGCTGGGGGCGTAGCTCGGAGGTAGAATGCCCCCGAGTTCAATCCCCAGTACCGCAGAAAAAAAAAAAAAAAAAAAAAAAAAAAAAAATAAAGTTATCTGATAATGAAGACAAAAGAAACAAAGAAATATACTATCTACACGGAAACAAGGGACAATTCAGTAACTGTCTTCTTTTCCACACTCGACCCCGTATCTACATTATTGAGCAGACATGGGGAAGCTGGTGCCATCTAGGATGATATAGATGAGTTCACTTAAATTGTATTCGACACATGAGCATACATTCTACTTTGTATGACCTCCAGGCAAAGAGATGTCATCCTTGGTCACAAAAAATGCCAGGCTGTATTGCAAGTAAAAGACGGTGATGTAAATGAGTCTGTTTGGCTTGGTAGTGGACTTGTGCATCATACAAGGGCACTTGATGCCTGCCCTTAGCGGTGATGGTGGCTGAGTACCTGGTCAGTGTCTGGACCATCATAAAGGAGGAAACAAGGGCACTAGACTCATGTGTGGGAGACTGAAGGGGACTGTGCATTTTGAAGGAAGAGTGTGTGTCCTGCAGAGACGGCAGGTGCCCGCTCTGGAAGCAGAGGAGAAGAGAATGAGAAGAGCACCTCTGGATGGTAGTGAGGGCACTAGTCTTAGAAGACTTGCTCCCTGAAAGGAATTTTGGAGTTTTTTAGGATCTGTGGGTTACAGCTCATTCCTTACAGGTAATATACCTATGAGCGTGCCAATCACCAGAGATTGGTTTGGCAAACAATAGACGCATGCCTCCCACACCTTCTGAAAGAGGAGTTTTATAAAATATGTCTTCAAACGTAGACTACAGAGAAGGCAGAACCATACTGAGATTTTCTTCCTGGCTCTTTTAAAATAATCTTTCAGAGTTTCTGATACAGCCGAATCTCTATCATTCAGAGTGATAATCTGAGAGGTAAAGGTGTTCAATACATGTTTGTAGAATGGATAAACTCCAATTTACATAGCGGTGATTTAAAAATAGGGCAAAGAGTGCCCTTCATAAACTTACAACCTAACTCTTATAATTAATTCCATGACAAGCATTTGTTGATGAGGCAGAATGAGATGTCTACTGTACTAATTTTGGAGGATGAAAAGATACAGACCAAGAGAACCATCTTGGAGAGATCACAAAAGGACAGAAACATCCTCCACACAGACCTGCAGTAAGCGTCACAGTCCAAGAATGGAAGAGACTATTCTTTCCTCGATTTCATTATCCCAAAGGTAGTTTATGGATGTCATGCTCATATACTAACCCGATATTGATTGCTTCTTTATATAGCTGTTATAGTTCTTATGATCTATACAGAATCTCTGCAGAAAATATTCCCTTCTGCTATAGTATTCTGATTACTTCTTTAAGAAATTCTTCCTTCAGAAATGAAATCAATTTTCTCAGTGCGTTTTAATTGAGTAGCTTTTATGTTTCAACGCTGAAGGAGGAATAAAAATGTTTGAACCTCAAGGACTATATTTTAATGGCTTAGTTTTATTTGAGAGTTTCACGTGAAAAAAATAAAAGAAATGCAATAAATACCTAATTTTGGAAGAGCAACTGGTAGCACTTTGTATTTTGAAAAAACTACCACACAACTTGTGTTGGGGTTATGGTAGCTTGTTTTAATTCCCCGTTTTGACTTCATATCTATATGACTGTATCTTTATATACAGTATGACCTCCAGAGAGAAAGGCCACATTAGTTTCTTTTTCTTGCATCTCTGTAGTGTCTAGCTCTTTGCACAGCCCATAGTAGGCACAGGAGATATATTTACATGTGAAATTTAAATAAATAAAAGACCCAAATACAGTCCTTGTCAGAACACACATTCAAGTTAAAGGGAAAATTGCAAACAGAAAAATTGGATAGCATGCCCCATGCTTATAAACCAACGATCTTTTTTTTTTAATTGAAAAATACATAAAATACAATGCAGAAAAGATGAACTCTGATCACGCATTGGTAGAGACACCTAAGTTATTCTCTCTCTTTCTCTCCCTCGCCTTCTGTAAAGACACTTCTGTACCATTGTGGTGATTGTCTCGCTCTTGTTTTATGATGTGAGAAGACAGATTCGTTTTTATTGCTGGCAAAGGAAAAAGGTTTATTTTACTTTATGTAAAATATGTGCAGGGGGAAATTTCAATTGATGACATTTTGGAACTTTTACAGTTAAGCAAGCAGTGTTTCCTTCTATAGTATAAACCACAACACAAACCAGCAGCATTTCCTACTCTTAGAAGTTTAGGCAAGTTTTTTTTTCTTTATTAGTATATGATTTTTAAAATGTTAATATTAGAATACTGCTATTCTAGAGTTAGAGAATCTAATATTTTAACATTCAGTATTTCAATAAATGCTCATGCATTTCAAATCTTGAACCAGTCTTTTCTCATATATTTGCAGTTAAGAGGAATCCACACAAAACACACAAATACACATTTTAATGACTTGTATTTTACTCATCAGCTACCAAAAAAAAAAGGCCCATATTGTGACTGAACTTTCCTGAGACACCAATTGGATTAAAATCTCAGGCGATTACCTGAAATTACATGAACTTTCAAATTTGCTAGACCTGAAAACACGTAACCTTATCTACTAAAGTGCTCAATAAAATATATCAAATTGGAAGCACGTAATTATTTGATTTTAAAAATTGTCTCCTTGAACCATACACTTTGGATTCAAAAGTCACTTAAAAAGTTTCAGCTTTTTAATCAATATCATAAATGGGGAAGGAAAGGGAGCCAGGGGTTGGAGAGTCCGCTCACCAAGTGCTGCGTATGTGCATGGCTCTATCATGCTGTGAGAGTACAATGCACCAATAAAAAAGAAAAAAAAACCAAATAATAAGGAAAAAAGAAAAAAAAAAGTAAAAACAAAAAGTTTCAACTGCAATAGTAACATGTATCATTGAAGTATGACTAAAATAGCATCATGCCTATGGTTAAGTTAGATGAACGATATCTCTCTTTACCTGAGAAATATTAAAACGTACTATTTTTCAAAAATCTTTTGCTCGTCTCCCCAATTGATAAGTCATTTTAATCATTGTTTTTTCAATAATCTTTTGCTCATCTTCCCAGTTTACGTCCTTTTCATAATCTTTTTTTCTTTCAATAATCTTTTACTCATGTCCCTGGTTTGTGAGTCTGTGCATGTCAAAGTCTGCCTGGACCCATGCACATTTGTATCCATTGCATGTTTTAGCACTGAGGCTTAAACACAGTCTGCTATGGAGAGGATGGGCATTTCCTTTAAGGACAGGGATATTTTCGCAGCTCAATGTGAGCACAGCATATGTTATTGACAGGGATGACTGAACCCAGCCAGACTTGGGGTTTAGACGAGGTCAAAATCTATTTTCCTGACATTTCTGTCATGTTTATTAAATTGCATTTTTCCAAATGCAATTAAACTTTTAGGAAATATTGCATCGATCTTAAAGAGAGGAAAGCTGTGTACTTCCGATGGTCTTTGACTGGTACAATCTGGTTTTTTAATCAATTATTGGCATCCTGGGTCCACGCTCTGGGCTAGCTCATTATGAGCCTTAAGTCGTGCTTCTTAGGAGCAGCAGCCTCCTCACTTTTGTTCCTTTTTAACCCTAAGAAGGGATTTGACTTGAGGGAACATTTTCTACTAGGTATAGGTTTCAGTGTAAATGAACCAAGTCCTGCTCCTGTTCTATCTTAGTACCACATTTGGAAAGACATATTTGAGAAATCATGTAAGACATTACAAAATTATGAGGCACTGGGCAACAAGAATCAGAGATTTAATCCCAAATAAATGAAGCGGCAAAGATTAATTAAACCTATAAAATTCTCTAAAGCACCTCCCAGTGAAGGTATTTAAAGGAATACTTTCCACTTTGTGTAAAGCATCTAAAAGCATGGAGCTGTGATTCAGGTGTAAGATTCACTCATTCCATTAGAGAACACAGGAATGAGGGTTTACAAATAAATTCGGTGCAATATTAGCTTTATTTATTAGCCAAATGGCAAACTAACAGTCATGGAAGTTCTAAGTCTAGGCTGTGAATGTGCTGGCACTGTTATAAAAATGCTCAGGAGAATGAATGTAACGAGATTTGAGTTACAGTGTTAAAACAAGTGAATAGGTATGTACACCAAAAATAATATCTGCCCTATTGTACCTTCGTGTCTACTCTCCTGGATTTTTTCCAATTTTCAGGAGATTTTGATCTCACAAGGTGTAGAGAGGATTGGGTGAGGTTCAATATTCATGTTAGAACTGGCTTAGCAGTTACGCAAATTGACGACTCTAATTGCCCTCTCTTCACTGGGAGCAGCTATAAGAAGCCACCGTCAGACTCACAATTTTACGTGTGCGCAGCTCACAAAGGCTTTCAATTTTCATATATTTAGGATCCCAAAAAACTACCTTAAAAACACAAAAGTCACCTGAGCATGTTGATGGTATTTCTTTCAATCTTAAATATAAAGGCTGCTTTTCTTTGTTTATAGGAATGTTTCATTTATACTATTTCTTAACCAAGTATAAAACCCTCTCCTTCACTTAAATGCAAAATTTATATGACCTGCTTGCTATTTTTTTTGAGATAAAGAGAATTAACATTAACTATTGGTCATTCTTATAATTTAAAAGAGATGATGTTGAATTCCAATATCTTTGTTATTTTATAACACAAAGAGGACAGTGACTAGCCACTTTGTTACCAGAAAGAAGCCACTAATTGTATTCATTCTCCATCAATAACATAATAAAATGTAATTATTTTTCTGATCTTTGTACTCAATACCTATAAGTAGGATGAAGATGATTAAATATCCAGGGTGTATATAAAGGGCCCAGGTGACTCACTGAGATTAACTCTTGATTTTCAAATATAGATTGTTCTTCAGAAAATGTCTGCCGTCTCTGCAAGTGCCAAATTTATTTTGGGGGAAATTACAGATCTCTTAAAAAACAAACAAATCAATTTCTAAGTTGTGATTTCTTGGCTGTGATTCCTAGGAAACTGGATTTGCTCATAAATTTGCAATTGGAGATTTGGAGCCGAAGAGCCCTGTTTGGTATGACCTCACTTATGCAAAGTCAGAAATCAGATGCCGCAGTTCCTAACCTTCATCCTTCCTAAATCAGATAAATAAGTAAATAGAACCTCAACTTTAATCACTAAGCAGGGACGTCTTGGAAGCAAAGCATTAATCTATATAAGCAGGAGAGTCATTCTTGCTGTCCATTTGCAAATTTCTAAAGGTATCTTTCCATTTCTGCTTTCTAAGATTTCACAAGAGCTTTATCAGATTTGCATGTGGATCCCAAATTTAAAAATAACTTTTTTTCTTTTCTATTTAAAAGCAATGTCCCTTTATTTGATATTGGCACATTCTTAAGTGAGTTATAATACACTAATAGCCAGGAAAAAACAATTGTCTTTGCACAATCAAATATTTACCGCATCTATTTCTCTGAGTGAAGGAAAACGATTTAATTGTAAAGAGAGGGGTCAATTTAGGTTCGTCTTATTCACACATACTTAGCAACATAAATGAAGGTTCTTGACTACACAGTGTATATTGTTCTGCGCGTGTGTGTGTGTGTGTGTGTGTGTGTGTGTGTGTGTGTGTACCATCGTATAACCACATGGAGAGCATGAATACTCAACAGTTTGGCTATTTGTGAAGAACATTCATGCTTTTTGTAGTTTACTTGGCATTCATCTTTTTTTTTTTTTTTTAACTTTCAAAATGCACAAGTGCTTTATAAAAATCTTGCTGATGAGGTAGAAATTTTTTTAGAAATTTTATTAGTAAGTAATTGGGAGCCAAATTTATCTCAGCAGCATCTGTTTAGAAATAATAATTTTAAATAACAAAGAGCAGAGTAGTATAATTATTTTTGTTTTTTTAGGATGTCTTAAAAACCATTCATATTCTAAAATGACATTCATTTTCTAACATTTTTTTAAAAAAAGCAGACAGGTATAAGAATTGCTCAAGTGTACAGCTGTCCTTTCTGTGTATTTGCTTTTACACACACACACACACACACACACACACACACACGCCACAGATACTAACACATACATGTGTATATATAACACCTAATCAACAGTTTTTAAATTTAACAGTGAATGCTTTCAGAGCAAAAGTTACCTTTCCACATCTCCAAAACAAAAATTACAATTTCTCACTCCATATTTCCTTCTATCAGGCTTCTCTGGGTTAGCTTTTTTTTTTCCTTTTTTTTCTTTGCAACACCCCAATCACCCCTCTTTAGCTATGGATACATGAATCTCATATTTTTATTCTAAACCCAAGTCCACTCATCTTTATACCCTCGAAGCAATCTCAAATTACTGTTATTACACAGGTCACTAGAAACCAGAGGCATGAATATAAATTTTAAAGAGAAAGAAAGAAAAAAGAAGAAGAAAAAAGAAAACAAAAAAGCCCCACACAATTAGATCCTGGCTAACGGTTTAATCAATTTGATTTTTATCACTAAATCCAGTTCGTCCTCTTGAGCTGTCAGTGAACAAGATAAGAGGAATCTGTCCGGCCAGTGGTGCAGGCGATGTCCCTCACTGGTCGGATGACAGCCGCACGCTGGCTGGCTTTGGCAAGGCCGGGAATAAAGCACCACACTGCCGCTTTACCCTCATCCACAGCACAATCTTTCTATTTCATTAATTTTTCATGGAATTTCATTTCACGACACGCTGGCGTCTGCCACCCATCTGTTCAACTTATTCTGTCCCCCCCCCTTTTTTTTTAACCAACTTTTTATTTGCATTTCACAACATTCAGCAAACTGCTTCCTTCTTCCCTACCTTCCCACAGTGTACCGCTTGAGTTTTATAGAGCTACCTTGCGTTGGGGGTTCTTGGCATCCCTTTTCAATTTTCTGGAACTCTGTAGAACTAACCACTCTGGAACAAGATCTAAATCTCAGGAGGTAAGGCATCCTGCTGTCAAATGTCTGAAAGACAGATACGTCATGTGCCCCTGCTCAAATTCAACTTAACTGACTTACTGATGACTGTTTATAGAGCATTTCAGATAGTTCCCTAAAGTTGCCACCCCTTTCTAGTTTGAGAAAGCTTAGCACACTCATTTGAAAAACTCTATCCTTAGATTTACCTCGTATAACAAGCTGAATGTGTATTAGCTCCCAGTCTATTTCCAAATATATTTGCCTTGAGGAAGACTTTTTTAAAAATTCCAGAAACTTCAGTCAATTTATACATTACATATAGTAATGGGTAGTATATTAAAATATAATATTTGTAAAATGCATTTCATACCATTGCATAGTTTCTTTGGGGAAAAATACATTCACCAAAAAATAGAAGGAAATCAGATATGCACAACAGAATATATGAACTACTTTAACAAACAAAAATATACTTATGAGATTCCTCAAACATATTATCCTGATGTTATTCTAGGAACCGGAGACTGACTGATACATTTTTAAGTAATTTATTTTTGCGAACTCCACTATTTTTGAGGAGTTCTGCTTGTTAGACTATCTGATTGAACTGGTACAAAAAAAAAAAAAAACAAAACAAAACAAAAAACAAAAATGAAAACAAAAGAACCCTTAAACCTTCACCTGTGTTATTTTGGGTCAAAATTCCTCCTTTCATAAGAGTCATACGCAGCTCTTTTCGAATACAAGCAGATGTTATCCCTTAAAAAGATATGATAGATTTGTTTGTGCATAATCATCTTGCATAATTCTAACAAGAACTATAAAATAAGGAGCAATCTCCTACTCTGCCCTGTGAGCAATGAAATAAATGGATATTGAGTGGTGACAGGCAACCTCAGTCTCTATAAACTGCAAGTGTCTCTATTGTTTTCTAAAAGTATCTGAATGAAACAGAATCAGGATAAACTGATATCTCTTATGTGTAACGTGTGTTGTGCACATTGCTTGCTTTGCGATATTTTTTCCTGTTTTACTACAGTTTATTTTTTTTTCTTTTTAATTGCTTGTCTTTCCTTCACATAAAAGTCAAATTTTGGCATTTCTCATGTACAAAGAAAACGTAAAATCATTTCCAGATAATTTCTAAGAGAAAATCTCAAGCAAAAAAAAAAAAAAAAATTGCACAAGGAGAAAATACAAAATTAGGTCCCGATACAACAACAGAAGTGGGAGTGGTGGATGTGGAGATTTATTCTGAGAATCTTCTTCAAAGTTTATCTGAGAGAGAGATGCAGGCTTCTGACAGTTAACCTTATTCTGTGACTAAGTTTTTTCTTTTACTTTCGGGATTTTGGAAGATACATACTACTTCCTATGTGGTAGGTACAGTGACTAAAAAAAAAAAAGACTTTGTACAGGAAAGCACTTTTCTTTCTAGCACTCTGAAATGTATTTAATAATAAGAAAAAGTATACTACCATTACCATACTTTAGCTATAACTGGAGTGTTTTAGTTCAGGGCCCGCAGATAAATTTGATAATAGAAAGCATACTATACAAACCTACTCTGAAAGTCTGTGTATGGAAAATAAATAGCATTTTCACAACACTGAGAACTAAATATTGTGATTCATCTTGAAAACCAACTCTCCTCCATTAAAACAATGGAAATATGCATATCAGAGGCAAAAAAAATCAACATTTATCTAAATGCATTATTCACTTAAAGAAGAGCCCTTACTTTGTGCTTATAGTCAATGTCTGTGTTTAGTAGTCAATGCAGCCTCACTAGAATTCCTCAACAGTCATCCATGCAGGGGTGAAAGTTAAAATGCAACAAGGACAGACGTTTAAATATTAGATCAGCTCAAGAATTGAGTCTGTTTTATTCAAGGACAGCGAAGATGCATGACTATTTTGACAAAATTCAAATTCACTATTGTTCTTTTAGAACAGAACAGTCATTTGTAATAACTAGGATCTATTTATGAACTTATCTATTCCCAGAAAGATATAAACCATCATTTAACATGTCCCACAGCTTGGTATGTTACCTTTTAATTTGATCATGTATATCTGTGTTGTTAACTTTTCCCTTAAAGTGAATACTTAACAGTTTGATTTCCCCATCACAATGGCTGTCAGCAGGTGCCACAGGAAATATCACCCCCATACAAATCTACCAATGACAAGAATTGTCATACGGACCCAGATGGCCTTGCCCCTCTTCACTATTTGGCTATGTAAATTGAGAGACATGGTATAATCAAAATTACTAAAGCATGAAGATATATTCGGATATATTTATTTTGAATTTTTGTAGTTAGGTTTATAGCAAATGAAGTCTCCCTTCGGATCCCTCCCCACACCCAAGATGAATGCTTTTCAAGTTAATACACCTGACGTTTAAGGTCAGCCAAATGAATTGAAAGAAAGGTAACTATTTTCCTTTTCCCTTCAGTTCACAATTTCTTGTGAGTTGCATTATTGAGAAATACTACTTCGGACTCTTCAACTTTATTTAAATAGACTACACAAAAAAACAAAAAAAAAAAATAGTGGGAAACACGAACACTTGAAGTGTAAAAGTGTTTCCTTTTCCTCCTTTTAAAAGTTTTCTTCATTATGCAAGCCTGTGAGTTTCTGAAGATGGATGTCACCTTTTGTTAGCATTATCTTTGGAAGATGCTAAGAAGTTGGTTTCCAAATATATATTTTTTTCAAATAAGAAAGTGAACAGATAGCATCTATTTAGCAGCTGAAAAATTAAGCTAGACTTATAAAATCGCCTCCTTCTAAACCTGCAGGCTCTGAACCCTTTCGAGGAAGTTGTCAAGCTATGTTTGTGCCCGGTGGTCCTGATGTGCAATCATAATGAAGGACTGTTTGCCGTGGACACTTCTGTCTTCAAACTGTCTGGCTAATTTCTATCATTGGAGGAAATAATAAAGGACCTGAGGACTATTGTTAGGAAACAATCCAGCAGAAACTTAGACCATGATTCAGACGAACTTTCTCAAGGGAGGATTACAACCACACACATATCTAGCAACACATCGCACCCTGCATCGGCAACAGCTGGAAAAGCTAATCAATTTTGGTTGTGCTTTTCCATTTGATCTTTCTAGCTCTAAACTCACTTTTGTAAAAAAAAAAAAAAAAAAATCAAAATAATAAGAAGAACTGAACTTTCTCCTGCAAACTCCTAAGGAGCTGACATTAACACAAGCTTCTCTCTGAGAAAGAAGGGACAACATTTGAATAATCTTTTAATCCTTCTGTGAAATGCACCCCAGTTACCCTAGCATTTTAGGACATGGCCTCTAGGACTGGAGCAATTGCTAATTTGATGCAAACCCTTATGTGGAAGCCCTTGGCTGGCTGGCTAGTGATGACATTGACTAACTTCAGTACGGCTGAGCTCCAAGAATATCTGTAAAAAGCAGAGTGTGACAGTTTGTCAGTAGCAACCTGTCATGCTTTTCCCCCTTTTTCTGGTTTTCAGGGATTTTTTTTTACTACTAACAAGATGTAATGCTTATTTCTTTGCACACATTAATTTCTCCAAGGACAAGCCCCGTGCTGGGTTCTTTGTAGGTCTCAGTGTTTACAAATCAGAGAGGATGGGATAGGGATACCAGGCTAGGTAAAAAACTGCCAGCCAATTCAGGGAGACACTTGCCAAGGTTGTGCCCACTCTTTCCTCCGAGACAATTTGGATGGGAAGAGCTGGCATTGAGGGCTCATTCCCTCATTTTTATGTATGTTGGCTTAAGCCAGTGTTTCCTTTGGCACTGTTTGGTAACATGGACTCCAGGAGGGTTTAAGGCAATGCCAGCCCGTGGGTTTGGAGCGGGGACCATGGTACCTAGGGGAGTGGTCATCCCTTCATGAAAGGATGCATGCTAGTCCACCACAGCCCTCTCCCCTTCCCTTCGCAGTGGCTCTGGTCAAACACCTTTCCGCTGAGCTGACTGAGCAGTGGCTTGCTGGATCTCTCGCTGTCCCTTCTGGGTTTGCAGAAGCCCCCCAGCCATTTACAAAGGGATTTGAACTCCCAAGTGTCCCTGCTCTGCACGGACATCCTAGCAGCATCTTCAAGTGAAGCCGCTTGAAACAGACAAACCCCGGAGACAAGCAGGAAGGGCTAAGAGAGCCCGGAGAGTTGCCCAGGGCAGGCGAGTGCAGGGCGCGCAGTCTTACCTTTCCTCTTGGATCTCCTCCTCCTCCTTCTCTTGGACTTGCATTTGAATTGACTACTTAGCCCTCCAGATCCTCGGCCGCTCCCCAGGATGGATGCCATGGCTGAGACCCAGTCGGGAGATCGGAAAAAAAGCTCAAAAGCTCTTCCTTAAGCAATTTCACCTCTCTCTCTCTCTCTCTCTCTCTCTCTCTCTCTCTCTCTCTCTCTCTCTCTGTCTCTCTCTCTCTTGCTGCTGCGGCCACTTCTGCTTTTGCAAATCAGGGAGCGGGCTCACTTTTCGGATGGAGCACGGGAGCGCACAGTCTCTTTCTCCCTAATTGTTCTCAGTCACTTGGTTGCAGCTGAGCTGGGAGCCCGGCGAGCCGAGCCTCTCCTAGTGCAGAAAGGGCTGGGAAGGTGCGCTCACCCACCGGTCCTGAGCGCCGCGCTTCAGAGCTCTCTTCTTTGGGCTGCCTCTTCATCGGAGCTCCGAACACAGAGCTGCTACTTTTCCACCTCTGCTAGTTGTTTGGCATCAGCCACTTTGAAGCCAATCACGCAGGGAGCTTGTCTATTTGCTGCTGCAAAGTCTAATTAGATCCAATCACAACTGTCTCCTGCTTCTGACATCAGCAGTACCAGCCCTGCAGCCCCTGGCAGCTTGCAAACTCAGCTCCCATTCGGAGGGATGGAGCTGCCCAGGACCTGGTGGAAGGAGAGATTCCGCTCAAAGGGAAAGACAACACTGCACTGATTTATCTGGGAGAAGCTTTCAAAGGGGGCAGTTCACAGGAGGGAGCCTGTCCACACTGGGACAGACCCCTATGCTCAGGAAGAGGCAAGCTCTGTTTTCTCCAACCCGGCACAGTTTCTAACTAGTTAAAGTATTATGATGTTCATTGTACCCAGAGAGAAATAACTCTCAGAAATACTGGAAAGCTCCCTTCCTCGGAAGGGGACTGCGATTTGCAATTTCCTGAGAGACAACCTCTTTAGGGATATTTATTTTTCTGAGACTGCACATCTCTCTGTTGACTTGTTTGTTTGTATTTCCCACTTAGGATCCATCCGTATCCCCAGGCAGTTCCCTGTTGCAAAAAGAAAAAAAAATACACACACACACACACACACACACACACACACACACCACACACACAACGACGGAGGTGTTAGGATCTGAGCCTGAGTTTAACAGAGGGATTGATTTCATGTGTCACTTTATGAAGGAACCATGGCACAAAAAGTAGAGAGAGGGCTCTCATTGGATAGTTTTATTGCCAAATATAACATTTAGATAAGATAAAGTAGCATTTATGAGAAGGTGGATTGCAAATTGAAATAGCTTTGAACACTTCCCCCCCGCCCAAGGGATAACCCAGGTATCAAGATTATACTCACGAAACCATAACACCCTAACATAGAATATAAGCAGCAAGATAATCCAGCAATCAGTGTGCCATCTTATATTTAAATCTCAGGATCATTAGCACACGTTAACATACTGATATGAAAATGGTACGTGGACCTTTCTGGTTTTCGCTGCTGTCTACACTCCTTCTGAGGCTTCTGATGAGCCTAGACATTTCCGGGTAATTTTCCTTATGTAAGAAAAAAATAATTCCTCCAGGGAACATTGGAAGTAATTAGGATGATCATGTGATATTATGTGGTGAGCTGACAGTTTATAGTTCAGTGTTCATTGGAGAGAGAGAGAGAGAGAGAGAGAGAGAGAGAGAGAGAGAGAGAGAGAGAGAGAGAGAGACATTTAATTTCAAAAGTCTAACTCTACTCTACTGTTACGATTAGGGCAGGTTCTTTAAATTGTGCCTCAGTTTCCCCATCTGCAAAGTGGGGATTGCAATAGCAGCTGCCTTCTAGTTTCATTTGCGCTTCTGAATCAGTGTAAAGAGTCACTAGTATGTACTAATTACTCTGTAATTATTTATTCAAATTGATCCAGCAAGTAAATTTGAAAAAAAGTCTTACAGGTAGGCCTTGGAGAGACAGGGCTTCTAAATTTTTCTTTTGGAATAGCTCATGACTTGACTCATTTCAGATCTATGACTTTAGTCAGAGCAGTGCCTCAGTCTTCTGCACGTGCGCAACTCTTCCGTTTTTTCCGCAACCTGACGCAGGGCTGCTGGTAATTTCTAGGGAATGCCGAATAAGTATATGACTCGCCCACTTAACCTATAATATAAAAGGAGGGAGAATTTAGACTATATTCAGAAATGCAGCTGGGGCGCTTTGCCCATGAAACTTCTGAGCTCTGCGCACTACGCCTGCACTAATCCAAAGATGCCCCATTTATGTGTCTGCAGAAAACCCGTCTCACAGTCGAGTCACCAACAAATACTGCAAGCAAAGGCCCATCACCACTGGGCTATGGGAATTATTAATGGCCCCTTTATAGCTCCATCATCACACAAAGCAAAGATGCTGCCTCTGAGACTCATATATATTGACTCTTGTTTTGTTAAGACAATAGGTAGGAGCTGAGCATGGTGGCTCACACCTGTAATCCCAGTACTTGGGAAGCTGAGACAGGAGAATCGCAGTTTCAAGACTAGCTTCAGCAATTTAGAGAGACTCTCAGCAACCTGGTGACACCCTGTTTCAAAATAAAAAAATAAATAAAGTACTGGGGGTATAACTCGGAGGTGGAATGCCTCTGGGTTCAACCCCCAGTAAATACACACAGACACGGAGACACACACACACACACACACACACACACACACACACACACACACACACACGATAGAGTAGGCAGAAAACAAGGCTAAATCACCTTTTTCTTCTGATTTTAGTTGGGGTGCGGGGAGCAAAATTGAAAGCTGTATTTTCCTACTTAACTTAGATCCTGATTTGAAAGTCAGTTAAGATCAACGTTGGCCAATCTTTACTTTTCTTGGGGTTTCCCAATTTGTGGTGTTTGTGTGCAATTGCTGCAAATATTATTTTAACAGAGATCTGTGTTGTTTCCTGTATTTTATTTATATTGCTCACGATATAGTTCACCATAGATGACAGGAGATTGAGGGCAGAGTGATCAAAATATGTGTCTCTCATCTCAGGAGCAGAGGCTTTTAAAAGAAGTGGTTCACGATGACAAATATTTCCACCCCGACATGGCTCCTAAATAGGTTTCATTTTGTTATCGCAAGCAGAGCTTAAAGTGAGCGGTGCTGATAATCTGCCATGCTTCTGATGACCCTTTTTTTTTTTTTTTTTTTTTTTTTTTTTTTTTTTTTTTTTTTTTTTTTTTTTTTTTTTTTTGCTTTTGGTCTGTTCTCTGGACCACTTCAGCACAGCTTGGCAGCCTAAGATGATGAACCGTGGTTGGAAGAGGCATTAGGATCAGGAGCCAATCTCACCCCACTGCCCATCAGGAGATGTCACCAATGCATCCTAAGCCAGTTTGTGCTCGGTCCCTGTTCATCTCACAGAACAAAGAACTAGCAGCCAGCTTCCAAGGAGGCATCAGGCTCACCAGAAAAGCAACCACAGCCCAGCAGTAACCTGTCAGCTCTTGAGGTGGACAGGGAATAGAGACAAGCCCTCCTTGAGTGGACCTGAGGGACAGTGATGCCTCTGCACACACCTAAGTCACACCTTTGCACCAAGGAAGGTGTTTCTACCAGGAAAGTTAGCTTGGGTCTCCCTGGTTGGACTTGATTGTAGCACTCCAGGATTTTCACCATTGCTCTTATCAGCACTGGGAGGTACTGTTTATTTTGTACCATGCATTTGCTGTGTTTTTTTTTAATGTCTGTTTTATGACAGCCAAAACTACATCTCTTTAGCTCACCACCCAGCCTGGCGCATACGTGTTTTATGCAGGAGGCACCATAGTATTTAGCACAGTGCTGGCTTTGCTTAAAGTACAGCATAGTTTAAATACTGTAGTGATTCTCGCTTAATTTCCAAAACTTCTGTGACTGCAATGATCCTCATTTTGGAGATGAAGGGCTGAGGCTTCAAATACCTTTCTTTCTCTCTTCTTTCCTCCCTCCCTCTTTCTTTTTTATGGTACTGAGGATTGAACCCAAGGACATTCTATCACTGAGCTACACCAAAAGTCCTACTTTATTTATTTTTTGTTTTGTGTTGTGTTGAAACAGGGCCTTGCTGATTGCAGAGGGCTTCACTAAGTTGCTGAGGCTATCCTCGAACCTGCGATCCTCCTATCTCAGCCTCCCAAGTACTGGGATTACAGGCATGCACCACCATGCCCAACCAAGGCTTAAAATATATAAGAAACTTGGCAAACACCGTATGGATTATCAGTCAGGATTTGCACTCAGCCCATTGTAAGTTCACAGCCTGGGATTTTCTGTCATTAGGTTCCACTGATTTTTATTCTAGAATTTTGAAACTGGTTAATTTTGTGAACTTCTCCAAGCCTTTGCGAGAGAGAGGAAACTATTTATCTTCAGAATTTTTTGGTGCAATCTAATTATACACCAGAGATTCAAAGTGATACATTCAAATATGCACACAACCTCTCTTGACATGGCTCCCTCCTAAACCCATCCCCCTACCCTCTGATCTCTCTCATGCACATACCAATAAAGTTCTTACTGATACCTTCCTATATAGACATAACATTAGAACAGTATTCAAGCTATTCTCTTCATACCTCCTTTTCTCCCTTCCTTCCTTCCTTCCTCTCTCACCTGATTCTCTTCCTCTATGCTGTTGGTCTTACTCCTTATTATCATGAAGTCCCTTTTTTTTTTTTTTTTGTGGTACTGGGGATTGAATCTTTGAGCTACACTCCCAGCCCAATTTTATTTCTTATTTGGAAACAGGGTCTCACTAGATTGATGAGAGTCTCACTACTTGCTGAGGCTGTCTTCAAATCTACGATCTTCCTGTCTCACGCTCCAAGCTCAGGGATTACAGGCACGCAGCACCCTCCCAGCTATGAAGTCCCTTTTCTTTACTATTTTCTCTTTAGCTTCCACATATGGTAGAATAAGAAAATATTTTAAATGGTGACTCAGAACTTCAGCACATTTATATGTGTGTGTATAAGATAAAAATAAAGAAAAATACAGAAATAACTCATATATGATTATGTCACACACACACACACAATAATATCTGGCCATCTGCATTGACTATGACTCCCATGATTACGCAGTGCAGCAAGCACAGCATCCTTATTTGTGTTTCTCATGATCAGGCATAAAGATTTTATGTTTCTTTCCTCAGAATAAACTCAAAACATGGAGGAGAAAGCCCTCGTCAGCCTTGTTTTCTTGCTGAGGTCCCGCAAGCTCTGAGTGCTCTGGTCTAGACTCATTTGCATGGCTAGAGGGCAGCAGGGCTAAGACTTGACTAGAAGGTTCCAGAAAGAACATGTATAGATAATCCCACAGACTCACATAACTGACCTAATCATGCATTTCTGCCAAAGAGAGACCCGAGATATATGTCTGATGGGTGTAATCACAGAGACTGCATGCTTTCACCCAAATTCAAATTCTCCATTTCTTGTTCTGTCTACTTGACATATCTAAAAGCATGCATCCCTATTTTTTTTAAGAGTTTTGATGGCTAATACCAACTCACAATGATGTTGGTCCTTAATTCACTATAATTTCTACAATTCTAAACAAATAATTTAAAAGTAAGTTAACATCCTTCCTTCCTTCCTTCCTTCCTTCCTTCCTTCCTTCCTTCCTTCCTTCCTTCCTTCTTTCCTTCCTTCCTCCCTTCCTTCTTGTATGTGGTACACGGGATTAAACCCAGGGTTATTCTACTTCCAAACTACCCCCCTCCTCAGCCCTATTTTATTTTTTATTTTGAAATGGGGTCTCACTAAGTTGCTGAGGGCCTTGCTAAGTTGCTGAGGCAGGCCTTGAACCTGTGATCCTCCTATCTCAGCCTCCCAAGTACTAGTATCACAGGTGTGTACCACCAAGCCCAGCTAGTTAGGTTGTTTCTTATTATTGACTTCTGAAAGCAAATGAGTTCACCAATATAAACCAACATGAGTTACTTGGAGTCAGAATTTTAGGTAATATTTTCTACCCCCATCAGAAAATTTTGCTAGGTAGAAAAGAGCAGAACAATAGTTTCCCTGGAGATACTTATGTCTGCTGACTCACTATATCATCACGTATGCCATTGTTATTATTATTATTATTTTTTTTACAAACAGAGGAATAATATAAAAGAGGTGCTTTACTCTTTCATCTTCAGCTATTGTTCTTAAATTTAAATAACTCACATCAAAGGACTTGGGCAGGAGACTTGAAGTATTGCAAAATGATATCTTCAGATGACATCTACAGTATCAAATGCATTACTATTTACATTCTCATCCTGTGCTATGGAAGTAGGCTGGTGGGGAAGGGAGGGACCGAAGAGAGGTCCTGGGGAGCAGAGTCTTGAATGGGAAAATGCTCTTCCTACAATGCTCTTATGAAAACTATTTTCTGTCTTTGTTCTCTTATTTTTCTTCTGAAGCATGCCGATGGTTCAAGAACACCACGTGCATACTTAGCAATTTCCAGAGTCAACGTAGTTCAGATCAGATTTGCAGTGTCTTTTCAGAGTTCCCTGGGATACTGATCTCTGCCACGAAAATAACCAGAGAAAGAGATCCTAGGTAAAATGACCTGGGTGTCCAGGGTACTTATTGGAGGATATCATACAGATTTTAATTTGCCTATATATGCTTTCTATTGCCGAGAGAAAACGTAGTTGGAGTTCTGTATTAATGTTTAAAAGGACACTAGTTAGAAAAATATGGATAAAGACAAATCATGCCCTACATTTACAATCACAAGCTCAGACTTCAAATGCTGCTGTCCTATGTCTGGGATGTTGTCAAAGATATTTAGCTTTCCTGAGCTTCACTTATAATATATATACTTTATTGGTGCATTGTAGTGTCCCATGGTGATGCCGGTCAGAGGGATGAGGGCAGAGATGCACACAGCAGCTGGAGAGCTTTCCCTCTGGCTCCCACCCTGCTTCCTCCCCTTCCCCATACATGATACTGAGAATGGAATTGGTATTCTCACATATGTACACAATGCCAATGGAATTGTCTCCTTCATGAATTCTCCCGTCCACCACCCCACTCCACCCTTTCCTAGATAATCTGCCTTGCTTTACTGGGATTTCTCTTCCATTATCTAAAGTCCCTCTTGGACCCAGATTACTCCCTAGCTTCCGCATATGAGAGAAAACACATGACTCTCTACTTTCTGTGACTGGCTAATCTCACTTAATATAAATGTTCTCCAGGTCCATCCATTTTCCTGAAAGTAACATAATTTTGTTCTTCTTTGTTGCTGAGTAGAATTCCATTGTGTGTGTATCCCATAATGTTGTAATCCATTCATCTGTTGCCAGACACCTAGGCTGATTCCATGATTTGGCTATTGGGAATTGTGTCGCTATAAACAGGGACATACATGTATCACTATAATGTTGATTTCAATCCCTTTAGAAATATACCTAGGAGTGGTATAGCTGGATTGTATGGAGGGTCCATTCTTAGTTTAAAGTGAAGGAATTTGATATCATAGAATTACTATGGAGATCAAATATGAACAGATGCACAAAGCTCTTTGTGAATGGACCTGAAATCCTGACATCACATACGAAATTGGTCGTCTTCTTTCAACATACACCATGTTGATTTTCATCATTGGCTTACCTGCTCAGGAAAAAAAAATCAAAAAACAGCAACAACAAAACATTAAAATCAAGGTCACCTTTGAGATTAGAAGAAGCTCTAGGTGGACTGTCTTCGGTGGTGGCATGCATACGCAGGCTTATAGGCCCATTGATTATGCATTGTGGGTGAGCTGGAATCATCCATCAGGGTGAATTCTACCAACTGATTCCATCTTTTCTTAGAGGTTCAGGTCGCTCTTGAACTAGTTTTGCTGGCTGTCAGGACAATGTGCCGAATCAGTGTTTTATGATAACAGTGACCTCCTGATGGATTAAAAGCATGGTATTTTACTACTAAATATTTGTGCAGAATATGAGAAAAACGGGGTGAGATAATCCTTCTCAATACTCTAGATAGATCTGATTACTCACATTTACATTTAAAGTGCACATTTCTAAAATGTGAAACCTTAATATTTTTATTAAGATCATAAAGAATGACCACTGTTTAAAGCAACACTAAGGCATAGCCTTCTCTAGGTGTTCCTTTGTGTCTTAAATGCATATGGTTCAAAGAGTTAATTTTTTTTTTCTTTTTAGGCTTTTCAAATCTTCTCTTGGAAACCAGTGATTTTCAAAACAAACGATGTCATATCCCCAGAGTGCTGTGTGACAGCCTGCAGAAAGGCAGGAAACAAAACACAGATGGAATTAATGGTTTGGGATGTTAATCAATGTAATAAATTGAAAGGAAGGGATAGGAGCTTGTCAGGAATACATTTCTGTTATTTAAACTAGGATAAGGCTGATGTAATAGATTTACTTCCATTTTCTCCTCTGGTGTTTAAAGTCCAAACACTTCACTTCCTCCTCTGATCTCTTTGATTCTTGCATTATCTGAGACATAGCTGTGTGTGTATATTACAAAACTCTAATATATTATTTATTCATTTTTTTCTCTCTTAAGTCTCTGATGATGACAGAAAAATGAGTGGTCAGCTCCCTTTACAGTGTTTAAACTAGTGTTGAACTAGGATCTTCTTGACTACTTATGGTCCTAATTAAAAAAAAAAAAAATAGCCGGGTGTGGTGGTGCACGCTCGTAATCCCAGCATTCGGGAGGCTGAGACCGGAGGATCCAGGTTCGCGGCCAGCCTCAGCTACCTAGTGAGGCACTCCGCAACTTAGTGAGACTCGGTTTCAAAATAAAGAATAAAAAATAGGGCTGGGGGTATAGCTCGGAGGTAGAATGCCCCTGAGTTCAATCCCCAGTACCGCAAAAAAAAAAAAAAACACTTGTCTTATAATTCCATATGCTGGGTCAAAGGAGGAAGAAGAAAAACTGGAGAAATAGCAGGAGGAATATAGAAGTGGGTTGTTGTTGGGTTCTGAACAGGGTTGAAAGCTGGGGAGCAGAAGACCTTGGGTAGTCACTTCCTCAGGCTCCCACTGACCTCCCCTGGGACCTATGCCTGACTGGGTTCTGGGGGTATGAACTAAAAGCCTGTGTTGTAGGTGCCACCCTCTCTTCAGGTCTTCATGAGCCTCCGTATGAGTAAAATTGGCCACCCAAGCAGGGAAGGAGGCTTCCCCATAAGTAAAAACCACTTAATAATATCCCTTATCTGGGTGAATGTGGTCCTCATGCAAGGTAACCTGACACATACTAAGAGATGTAATTGGAACTCTATCTGCAAATTGTATGTGACAGAATTGACTTCCTCAGAAGGTGGCTTTGCTATCATGCATCAAATTAAGATCATTAAGTCAGGCCATATATCTAAATTCCACGAAATGCAACATAATTCTCTTGTTAATGGAAACCCTGGATTCCTACAGAGCATTAGTTGCTGTTAGCCCCACTCATTTCTGTGTTGAAAAAAGAAAAACAGTAGCATCTATGGCTACATCATTATTACAACTGCAAAAGAAATAAGGGAAGCAGAAACCAAATGTGGTGGTGCACACCTATAGTCCCAATACTTGGGAGGCTGAGACAGGAGGATCTCAGGTTGGAAGCCAGCTTCAGCAACTTAGTGCAGCCCCATTTTAAAACAAAAAAAAAGAGCTAGGGGTGTAAGTTGGAGGTTGATCTCCCCTGGTTTCAATCCCCAGTCTCATGAGGAAGAAGAAGGAGAAGGAGAAAGAGGAGGAGGAGGAGGAGGAGGAGGAGAAGAGGA
>PVLC010006467.1:0-30742 GCA_004027655.1 Graphiurus murinus
GTACTGGGGATTGAACTCAGGGGCATTCTACCTCCGAGCTACACCCCCAGCCCTATTTTTTTATTCTTTATTTTGAAACCGAGTCTCACTAAGTTGCGGAGTGCCTCACTAGGTAGCTGAGGCTGGCCACGAACCCGGATCCTCCGGTCTCAGCCTCCCGAATGCTGGGATTACAAGCGTGCGCCACCACGCCCGGCTTCTATTTCTTTTTTTAAAGACAGGGTCCTATTTTTAATAGTGTTTTGCTAAGTTGCAGAGGGCCTCTCTAAGTTACTAAGGCTGGTCTGGAGCCTGTGATCCTCCTGTCTCAGCCTCCCAAGTACTGAGATGACAGTCATGGGCCACTACACCCAGCTTACACCAATAATTTTAGTAAGCCAATGTCTATAGAATCCTACTGACAAAATGAGTATTTTAATAGAAAGAGTTCTGCTTTCTTAATTTGTACCAGAAGGGAATACATATGTATAAGGCCCGCATTGCCTTATATGTGTAAAAATAAATAAATAAATATAACACAGATGTCTAGTTTTTTTGGTAAGGTCTGAGACTCTTATTCATGCATTCATTTGTTCCACAAATATTTATTGTGTATGCCAGTTCATGTTTCCTGCATCAGAGACCACAATATCTTTTTTCAAGAAATCTCCAAAAAAAAAAAAATCTTCAAATAGAACTATTGAAGGCAGGCATGGTAGCACACGCCTGCCATCCTAGAACTTGGGAAGCTGAGACAGGAGGATCTCAGGTCTGTGGCCAGCCTCAGCAACTCAGAGAGCCCCTCAGCAACTTAGTGAGACCCCATTTCAAAATTAAAAGCTAAATAAATAAAACGAAAAATAATAGAACTATTACCTGTACGCAGTTCTGTAGATTGGAAATCTGCTGCGGCGTCAGCGAGAATGGACTCCTGTGTCGACACTCACCAGGGTTCCAGTCTCCTCTCTGTGTGTCTGGCGGTGAGCCCTGGCACTCTGCAGAGGTGAGAGCGGGTTGCAGGCGTGTCCTTAATTAGCCATCCTTCAGGCTAGCTCTGGCTTGTTTTGGGTTGGCCATCACAGGATTCCCAAGAGCAGCAAGAACTGGTGAGCCTCAAGAGATGGAGCACTTTTTACAAGATATTTACCAATTTACCATCGATCCAAGCAAGTCCTAAGTGGAGCTCCAGATTGGAGGCCTGAATAGGCTCCCCTTTCCATGAGGGAAGGAGAAGCCATTTGTAAGGCAGAGTGGACCAAGGGAGGGTAAAGTCCGGTGTAGATTACTTCTGTGGGAGTCCACTGAGGCTCAGCACTACGAGACTGGACAGCCATTGAGCCACAACAACCCCCAAGATGAAAAACAAGAGCAGCGTGATCATTTTGCTCTTGCTGACTTGATTTTGAATTTCTCCATACACTGTTATTTTTAAGCCAGGTGTGTGTGGTCTTCTATGCCTGTAATTGCAGGACTTGGGGGGCTGAGATGGGAGAGTTGCAGGTTTGAGACCAGTCTCCGCAACTTATGGAGACCCTACTTCAAAATAAAGTGAGAAAGGACCAGGGAGAGTGGGGTGTAGCTCAATGGGAAAGTGCTTGCCTTGCATGGGCAAAGCCCTGGGTTTGATTCCCAGTACCAATAAAAGAAAAGACCCAAACAAACAAACAAGCACAAAGACTAAAAAGGTCTGGGGGGTTGTAGCTTGGAGGTAGAATGCCTCTAGTCAATCCCCAGTACCACAACCAAACAAACAACAACAATAAAAGAAAACAACCTTTATTTTTGGAGCAGTTTTAAGTTCACGGAGAAGTTGAGTGGCGGGTGCAGGGATTTCCCATACATCCCCTACCAGGACACAGGCGCAGCCTCCCTCACTACCAACACCCCCACCAACGTGGTTGCAACGGGTTGCAATCGATGAACTGCATGACAGGTCACCGTCGTCCAGAGCTGGGTGTGTGTTAGGGCCCAGTCTTTGTCTGTTCATTCTATGGGTTTAGAGGAACGTGTATTGAGTGCTATCCACTTGTAGTATCTATAAGATATGAGAAGTAGACTATTCTAGTATCTTATAGAACAGTCCATTGCCTTCAAATTCTCTGTGCTCCACCTGGTCATCTGGAGCACTTTCTGGAGTGGACGGGGCTGGGAGAGGCTTGTCTGAGACAGAGATACCCAGGCTGAAACCAGAAAGAGGGTTGGGTGTAGGGAGAGGGTAAGGTACTGGGTGAAGGGTGCCCCGGGTTGGGCTCAGTAGCCTGGGGTGTTTAAGAGAAGGAAGAGAACCAAGTGACAGGTTGGGGACTGAGAGACAGAGCCTGGCCATGAGGTCGGAGAGATGGACAGGGCCAGGACTTGGGGTCAGGGTGTACTGAGAGCCCAAAGAGAGTGAACGGTGGTCAGAAGTGTCCAAGATCACTCTGGAAAGGACAAGAAGGAGGCATGCAGATCAAAGCCGACAGGCTGGGCTGTTCTCAGGTCTGCTCTTTACTTCCCCCTCAACTCCATTCAGGGGCTGACCCTCCAGAAAGCTACTCCCCTCAGCACTGGGCACCTGCAGTGAGCAGAGGGTGTGCACCCTGAAATCCCAGGGGCCCTGGAGGGAAGGGAGGCTGCTGAAACCCGCCCAATGCATGGTGCCAGCGTGCCCTTTCAGATCCACAGAGGCAGGTCCCTGAGACAGAGGCTTCCTGAAGCTCGGGGTTGGAGAGGGGAGACAAGGGCTTGTCCCCTCCCTGGAAGGCACCACAGCCGAGCTCTGCATCTCAAGCAGCAGCATCTGCTGTAAGCCCAGGAGCTCTCTCCCTCCCCACAGCCAAGCAAGGCAGAATCTCCACATGGAATCCCCAAAGGTGTTACCGTTCTGTGGGTGGAACACATGGCTAAGTTTGCAAGAACGAAAAAGACTCACTTCTGTTGCTATTGTTGCTTTCTTTTTCAGAAAACGTAAGCTTTCAAATATTTTCAACATACACACACACACACACATGACAAATAGGTAAGGTGATGGAGGTGTGTGTGTGTGTGTGTGTGTGTGTGTGTGTGTGTGTGTGTGTTGTTCTATTTTGCTTTGTTTTTGTGGTACCAGGGATGCAACCCAGGGGCATTCTTCCTCTGAGCTATACCCACAGTCCCCTTTTTAAATTTGTTTAAAATGTTTGTTCTGAAACAGGGTCTTGCTAAATTGCTAAGGGTCTTGCAAAGTTGCTGAGGTTGGTCTGGAAACGGATTCTCCCAATTCAGCCTCCCAAGTTCTGGGATTACAAGTGTGTGCCACCACACCAGGCTGGATATGTCAACTAGCTTGGTTTACTCTTTCTACAGTGTTTACCTACACACAACATCATTGTACCTCATACATGTACTCGATTATTTCTGTGGTACTGGGGATTAAACTCAGGGATTTTCTACCTCTGAGCTACATCCCCAGCCCTATTTTATTTTTTTAGTTTTAAACAGGGTCTCACTAAATTGCACAGGGCCACAGTAAGTTGTTGAGGCTGGCCTCAAACCAGTGATCCTCCCATCTCTGCCTCCCAAAGACTAGGATCACAAGTGTGTGGCACCACGCCTGGCGTATGTTTTTATTTTGAAACAGAATCTCCTCACTAAGTTTCTGTGCATTGGCCTGGAACTTGTGATCCTCCTGCCTCAGCCTCCCAAGTACTAGGCTTACCAAACTGTGCCACCATGTATGGCTATAGATACAATTATTATTGTCCATTGAAATTTGAAATTGATTACAATTTAAAATTTAGCTTTTTGCTTTGTTTTCTTTAGTTTTGGAGCAAGATCTATTGGAGAATATCGCTGCTTCTAGGTAAACATAGGTATGCAATTTAGGCCAGCTTGACGTCTTAGGCATTTATCCCCAGGTGTGAGGCTCACCCTTGGAGAGCACTGCCTAACTGCACCAGCATGCCTGGCTTCATCCTGTCTCTTTCATGGCTGACCACAAAGCCATAGGTCAGGGGTCTGCACCCCAAGTATCCTCAGCAAGCAGCATTCTTCAAAGCACCCGAAATCAAGCAATATATTAAAATGCCATAAAGCTAGTTGGTGTGGTGGTGCACGCCTGCTATCCCAGTACTGTGGAGGCTGAGACAGGAGGATCGCAGGTTCAAGGCCAGCCTCAGCAAATTAGCAAGGTCCTCTGCCACTTAGTGAGACCTTGTTTCAAAATGAAAATAAAATAAAGCTGGGAACATACCCTAGGTTCAATCCCCAGTACCACAAAAAAATTAAAATTAAAATTAAAAAAATAAGAGAGGTAGAATGCCCCTGAGTTCCATCTCCAGTACAACCAAGTTAAAAAATAAAAAAGCTATAAAGCAAAGGACCTGAAAAGGCTTATAATTAGAATGATGAGATCACTTATTATCTATTCAGGGACATTTCTAAGAGGGAATGGCGAGTGCTATAAATAATTAGCTGGGATAAAAGGGATAAACAGGGGCTGTCTCACGCAAGGCTGAGGGGAGCAGTTCAGTTACCTAGTTACAGACTTTCTTGGAGCAAGAAAGATGACATGCCCACGTGAGGCAACGGTCCTCAGTTGCTCCAGGTATCAACTCTTCTCTTGAAAGTCATTGTTCTACACTTAGAGAATCAGCTACTAATAACAGGGGAAATAAATGAGATTTTGTTGTTGTTGTTTTGCGTTAGTAACCCAAAGCAAAAGTTTATGAATCATATGGGAACCTGGATTTATTTTGCAGAATCCAGCTCCCTAGCACGCACACATGCACACACATATGCATGCACACATATATCTATACACACACTCATGCACACACATATACACATGTACACACATGCACACATACATTCATATGCACACATATGCACACACACACATGCACACATACATACACATGCACATGCACCCAATTGACACATGCGCACACACATGTGCACACACTTACACACATGCACACATGAACACATACATGCACACGCACAAACATGCATGCACACATACAGACATAGACACACATATATGCACACGCACATACACACAGTAGCTTTTCTGGTCATGGTAGAAGCGCGGCTGGCTGACAGCACGGTCAAGAGGAATCTGAGCTCAGAACCATCGTTCCAGCTGCTCTTTTTGTTCTGAGGCAACTCGTTCCACATGTTGAATTTCCTCCTCACTGGCAATTTTGTCGTTTGACTAAATAAATAAATAAATAAGCAAGCAAGCAAGCTTTCTTGATAATGGGCTGTGTGGTCCTCAGCTGGTCCCCTCCATCGCATTGTCGTGTTTTAGTTGGAGGTCGTAGCCGAATGGCCGCCATGCCCGTTGGTCTCTGAACATGACTCGGTGATGATCAGGAGCTCTGATGCAATCACACCCTATTAACTTGCTGTTGTCAGGTTCTGTGTTCCCTTGGAAACCACCAGGGAAGCCAACTCCAACCCCACCAATCCTCTGACACTCATCCAGCAGGGTGGCCCATTGATCGGGACACAGCTACGGAGGAGGAACAAAGGCTCGTGATTTCCTCGTGTTTGTCAATCAAACTTTATGCACAGTGATTCACCTTGTTTCAAAAAAGCATCACTCCTGATTTGCATTTTCCTAAGGACTAACTATGTGAAGTATTTTTTTTTCTCCAAGTACCTATTAATCATTTGGGTATCTTCTTTGGAGAAATATGTAGTTGGTTTTGTTGCCCCCCCCCTTTTTTAATGGGGATGATTACTTTGTTCTTGGGTTAAAAATTAAATAATTCTAAATTGAATAAGCCAAATACAAAATATTATGTAATACAAGATCTCTTGTGTGTGTGTGTGTGTGTGTGTGTGTGTGTGTGTGTGTGTGTTACTGAGGATTGAACCCAGAGGTATTCTACCTTCAAGCTACATCCCCAGTCCGATTTTATTTCTTATTTGGAAACAGGGTTTCACTAGGTTGACAAGAGTCTTACTACTTGCTGAGGCTATCCTGGGTCCCTGATGGCTCTGCTGACTGACATCCAGGGTTACTTTCCAGACTTTTACTTACCGAAAAATGGATTTGATCTTGTTTAAACATATATTCTCATTAATACAGCAAGAGGGAGCAAATTCTGTTCTGGACCTCATGGAGTTTGAAGAGTAATAATAACAGCTACCTTCAATTGAACCCTTTCTTTCCTTGCCTCTTTTTTCCTTTCCCTCTCTCTTTTTCCCCTTCTTTCTTTCTTCCTCTCTTTTTCTTTCTTTGGAGGTACTGGGGATTGAACCTAGGGGTATTCAACCACTGAGTTATGACTCTAGCCCTATTTTATTCTTCTTTATTTTGAAACAGGATCTCAATAAGTTGCTGAGGGCCTCGCTAAATTGTGGAGGATGGTCATGATCCTGCCATCCTTCTGATTCAACTTCCTAATTACTAGGATTACAGGCATGCACCACCCCGCCTGGCTAATTAAACCTTTCTCTGTGCTTGTCTGTCTGATCAAGTTCTCCTAACACATCATCGGAACCTCTGTAATGTAGGTTATGCTCTTCCAAGTGGATTACAGTACTCAAACACAACTCCTTCCTACATACATCTGTACCACAGCAAAGACACCAAGGTGGGTTTTGTGTGCCAGGTCCAGTTGGATCCATGGAGAAGTGTGCTGAGGGGAGGCTCATGGGTCCAGCTAAGCTCAGGAGCAGGGGCAGAAGCATACTGTAAGCGGTGAGACTCATCATCCATGCGTAAGGACTGGTGGCATGTCTGCACGGAGGCTGGGTGCCTGTCTTTTCTGGGCTGCTATCTCCTTTTCCAAAAAGAACCTGTAGAAAAGACGTTCCCTGGGAATACAGATGCCACTTGACTTACCAGGGGCTGAGGTTCTGAGAACCTCATGGGAAGGTGAAAGTTTTTTCCTGGCTGAAAATGCATTTGGTGCACTGAACCCACCAAACACGGCACGGTACACTGTAGAGTCGTAGTCCTTTTCTCTCGTGACTGCATGGCTGATCAGAAACTGGTGCTGTCCGTCATCCTGAGAGAGTATTGTACCACATATTTCCAGTCCAAGAACAGAGGAAAACGCAAAGCACTCTTTCTACTGAACGATGCCTCAATTCGGCACCATCATAAAGTAAAAAGCACCCTAAGTATTTAAATCTTCGCGTATATAAAACATACAACGCTTTTCTTTTTTTTTTTTTTTTTTTTTTTTTTTTTGCGGTACTGGGGATTGAACTCAGGGGCATTCTACCTCCAAGCTACACCCCCAGCCCTATTTTTTTTTATTCTTTATTTTGAAACCGAGTCTCACTAAGTTGCGGAGTGCCTCACTAGGTAGCTGAGGTTGGCCGCGAACCCGGATCCTCCCTCCCGAATGCTGGGATTACAAGCATGCGCCACCACACCCGGCTCTATACAACACTTTTCTAAGGTACCCTTGTTGAGCACAGTGATGCATGCCTATAATCTAATACCTGAGAGGCTGAGACAGGAGAATCTCATGCTGGAGGCCAGCCTTAGCAACTTAGCAAGGCCCTCCACAACAGAGTGAGACCCTGTTTCCAAACAAAAAAATAAATAAATAAAAGGGCTGGGGGATGTAGCTCAGATGTAGAATGCCCCTGGGTTCAATCTCCACTACCACCAAAATAATAATAATAATAATAATAATAATAGTAGTAGTAGTAGTAGTAGTAAATTGCCTGTGAGAATGGTCTCATGGGGGAAAAAAAGGACCTCAAATCCCTGAGCAGACAGCAGAGGGCTCAGGGCCTCAGGAGATTTCTGGAGCGAGTACACCTGTTCATCTCTCCTTCTTTCTCACCCTGTCTTCATCCAGACAGGCAGCATTATTGATCTCTCTGCATAATTAAAGCCTAGAGCTGGACGCATCCAATCCAAGAGGAGCTGCCTAAAAACACAAAGGTGCTTATTTTTTTTTAAATTTCGCCTGAAATGGCTTTCAGGTTCATATGCAGGGTCTATTCTTGGGCCGAACGCATTTGGTTTCGATCCAGTTGGCATGGCCGAGAATGCCACTGTTCTCCACTGCCTCGGCAGCGTGGGGACTCCTGATAGGATTTATATGGGCACACGCCGTTCACCTCTTCAGAAAGACTGAGCAAAAGGGATGTCTGGACTGATGAAACTTGGCGGCTTCCCAGGCTGTGAGCTCTTGTGTGTTTAGCAGGATGGACAATAGGAGAAAAATCCACAGATGGGCTAAAAAGCAAGCCACTGACACTATCGCAAGAGTCATCAGCATTATTGATAATGGGAAATTGGAAAGGATGATAATTTAACCAGGGTGTGTGTGTGTGTGTGTGTGTGTGTGCGCGCGCGAGCACGCGCCACTGGGTATTGAGCCCAGGGACATTCTAACTCTGAGCTATACTCCCAGACCTATTTTTTTTTTAATTTTGAAACGGGTCCTCATTATGTTGCTGATGCCTCAATAAGTTGCTGAGGCTGGCCTTGAACCTGCAATCCTACTGTCTCAGCTTCCCAAGTCCTGGGATGACAGGCAACCACTCCAAGCTCATTAGCTGGGATTTTTGATAGGGTTTTATTATTCAGGGTGACTGGAACTCCACCTTAAGGTCCCACATGGGAGAAAATATTTGCACAAAGAAGGGAAGAAGGTCAGTCAATCGATGGCCCCATGACCTTGAAGGTGATATCAAGGGTACTTGTTTCGGCCACTGCTTCCCCTGTGGATCTCCTTCTGTTTCCTGCCCCATAAGACAGTGAATACTCTCAGCTCCACTAATTTTCAAGAAGACAGTTGCTATTTGAACATTTGAGCCCTGACACTCATCATTTCAGAGAGTGTTTGGGGGCTTTGGTAATTGACCAAAAACATCTAATACACTGGCAAGTGTTTTTTTTTTTTTTTTTTCCATAGAAAAACTTAAATTTGAGGACAGCACCTTTTGCAACATAGACAGACTCTCAGCAATCTAGCAAGATCCTGTTTCCAAAACAAAACAAAACAAAAAAATAATAATAAATAAATAAATAAGGGCTGGGGGTATAGCTCCAAGGTAAAAAAAAATGTTTCTGGGTCAATTGCTATAAGACAAAAGCAAAATACTGAAAAACTTCTAACAACTATATACATATAGCTGTAACTATGTATCCACAGGGAGTACATTTCTAGCCTCTTGTGGGTACCTGAAACCACGAATAGTGGTTAAACTGATATATGCTATGTTTTCATATACACACACAGTACTATTTCCATCTTTACTAAGTACTTAGTGCCCACCGTGGCCATGACTTTTGCAGCTCAAAGTGTGACAGCAAACCAAGCATGCAGTTCTTTTTCCTTCTTCACAGCTTCATGGGTAAAAGATTCACTTTTACCATACAACCTTAGGATGTGATTTTTTTTTTCTTTTCTCATTAAGTCAAGAATGTTCACATTTAAAAAGTACTTCATCACTTCTCTTTGGCATACATGAATGGCCAGCATGACATCACTGCTCTCTCTCTCTTTGAAACCAGTATTTAGTAAAATCAAGGTTGCTTGAACACAAGCGAGACAGTTGATCTGATAACTTACATGGTTACTAAGTAATTAACGGAAGAGTAGCCTATACTGCATGTATACTGGATAAAGGGTTTGATTCCTGTGTCAGGAAGGAAAGGCTGGGTGGTGTAAGAGTTCATCATGATACTCAGAAAAGCACACAGTTTAAAACTTATGACTGGTTTGTGTCTAATTTCCCATTCTGGAATTGCACAGTTAACCATGAATAACTGGAACTACAGAAAGTGAAACTGGGGGCTGGAGAGAACTACGATAGCTACACCATATTTTAATTCCAACACACACACACACACACACACACACACACACACACACACACACACACACAGCGGATGGTGGTTGTAGGGTTTGTTAAATATAAAGTTTTCTTTAAAGGTTTTGTGAAGTGCCAGCTTGCTCACATAGCTGACTTTTTTTTTAAAGGAAAAAAACTTAACTCATGTTTGTCCTGGTCTTCTCTCCCCAGCTGAAATTCCCTCCTTCTTCTCTAAGCAAAGTTGGGTAAGAATTCAAGAGAAATGAAGCAAAGATCAGCCTGCATCTCCACAGTCTATACAGCATACATGGTTCAGCCATGTCGTATTATAGACATTTCTTACTTTCTGTTCAGAGAAAATGTTGACGGGAGGTGAGGTTCGTCCATGAAGCACTGATCCTAAGGTGAAGGGATAGGATGGGAAGATTCAGAAACAATTTCTTCAACTTGTATTTAGCTCAAGTCAAGGTTTTTAAAAATAAAAATAAAAAGGCTGAAAATACTGTTTTCACCATAGTTTTGTGCTGGGGCAGGTCAGAAGCCAAGCTTTCTCTTCTGTGCCTGCTATGTAACTCACAGATGGTAGTGGCATGACCACTTACATTTAAAGGTTATAAAACACATCATGTTAATTATTTTATTTTTAATTTTCACATGAGCGTTTTAATTAAATATACATTGTGTGGGGGGGGAGGGTACTGGGGGTTGAATTCAGGGGTATTCTACCTCCAAGCTTCACCCCCCAGTCCTATTTTATTATTTTTTATTTTGAAACAGGGTATTGCTAAGTTGCTGAGAGTCTCACTAAATTGCTGAGGCTAGCCTCGAACCTGAGATCCTCCTGACTCAGACTCCTAAGTACTGGAATAACAGGTGTGTGACACCATGTTCAGCTTTCATAGTTCCTTTAATTGTGAGTTTGTGACACTCCTTTGGCAGGGTAGAACAAACACATAATCTAAAATACCACGTGAGATTATGCACAAAGGAGAGAGTACACATTAAGAATTACAGTGATCAGCTTTAATGGATCTTGGTATTTCATGAAAAGATGACCAATTATATTTTACATTCCTGGTCTCATAAATCACTCATCATTGGGAGCATTGACAAAAGATTAAAATAAAAATGATCCCCATCAACTTTGCCACACATCTACTCTGAGAAATCCAGAATCCGTGTTTGTATTGCTTCCTTGCAAATGATGTTATTCATAATTAATGTTGACTTAAAATATGACAAGCTGCCTGTTTCTGTCATATGGAAAAAACTGTTTGAATACAAAACAAATATTTTTTTTCTCTAATTGGAGATTTTGATCGTGCTAATCCTTGTGCATTATTTTCCGCAGGTCCATTGTGGCTGGCTGCACACTGGAGATGGGAAACTAATTAAGGATATTTTCCAGGGGGTGATCAGAGCGGAGAAGTCACTGAAACGCAGGATGAAGTCACAGAAAGCCGCCAGGATAATCCGTAGCACTTAATTCAACAAAAACATCAGCTCCTGTTCAGTAACGGTGAGCTTCTAGTCAGCATTCTTGCAGCTATAATATAAAAGATAAACCGAGTAATTTAGAAGAAAGAAGATTTATTTTCTTATGGTTTGGGGTTCAGTCCGTGTGAGGCAGGAGACTGCAGATCTCAGTGTGTGGTGGCAGGAATCAGGAGAGGGAGAGCATGGGCTGTGCCCTTCATAGCAAGAGGACAGAAACAAGAGAGTGATGGGGATGAGGAGGAGCCATAAATAACCCAAGGCCACACCCCAGGGAGCCACCTCATCCAGCCACACCCTACCTGCCTACAGGGTACCAGCCAGGTAAACCCATTACAAATGGATTTATCTACTGCCTAGATTACAACCCTCATGACTCAATTATATCAGCTCCAAATATTAATAAGTGAAGTCTGTGGGGGACATCTTATACCTGACTCTAACAGTGAGCAGATGGCAAGCAAATCACAAAACAAAGCCACTTTGGCGTGAAAACTACTCATTTACTTTGTAGATGGGTGCTCAAATCAGCAGCTCTGGGAGACCTCTATGCTTATACAATATTTTGTGGGTGATTGCTGGAGCCTGCCGGCTAAGTCGGACAAGCCTGGAGGGAGAAAGTGTGGTTTGAGAAAAACAAAGACAAAAGTTGCTTAAGAAAGAGAAAGGCAAGGGATAGATTCAGGAGGGCTGACAATGAATATTGTAGCGCTGAGTTTATTTTTAAGGGTGTTTTTATACAATCATACAAGGAAGATGATCTAAGAAAAACATCAGAAGAACAACATCAGGCAATTTTGATTCATACCACAGAAAAACGTCACATGTAAAGATCAAAAACATACTTTTACAGAAAATCTCATTGTTTTAAGAAAACATATTATTCCTGAAACCCTTTAGCCATATGTTAATATTTAACCTAACCTATTGTCTAAAAGTATATTACATACTTCTGCCCAAGTTTACCATTCAATTGACTATTTCCATTAACCCTTAAGAAAGCCAATTAACCTTATGAAATCCTACTAACTTTGTGGCCAGCACTTATGCGCACACCTCCCGTCCATGGTTAGCACATGGTTCTTTTATGCAGTCTTAGCATCAGCATAGAATGTACTTCAGATAGACATGGACTGCAAACAGCACTTAGACCCTTAGGTCTTAACTCTTTCATACGCCATGGTCTCTGACAGGTGATGTAAGAGTAAATGGGCATGTGGGCTTCCGTTACATTGAGGAGACTGGATGCTGAGCGGGGATACGTTGGTGTGGTGACGGTCTCCCCTGCCACTCCACAGGAGACAGTTAACATTGTAGGTCAGTGCAAACATCTTCTGGCTGCCACAAAAGAAGAGTTGCTTAAGTTTCAGAGAGTGCAAACCATAGCTTCATTTGCAAAAGAGCTGGCAATAGAACTTAATATTCCACTTTAGAAAACAGCACAATCTCTTCTAACCTCCTGCTTAGAAAAATTGTAAGCAGGAATTGAGATCTACCAAAGTTTCAGAAGAAAATGTTAACTATTTCCTCACCATATCAATTTTTTTCATTTTTTTATGATGCTAGTGTCGACTCTGATAACTTAATTATTTAGACCTGAGAAATCTTGTCATTTCATTTTATTTTTATGTATTTACTTTTGTGTGTGTCATACTAAGGATTGAACCTAGAGGGATTCTACTCCAAGCTACACTCCCCAGTCTTATTTTTATTTTTTATTTTGAAACAGGGTCTCACTAAGTTGCAGTGGGCCTCACTAAGTGGCTGGGGCTGGCTGTAAACCTGGGATCCTCCTGTTTCAGCCTCCCCAGTACTGGATTATAGGCATGTGACACTGTGACTGGCTTGATGGTATTTCAAAGCAAACAAAACAATGACCATAACAGCTGAGGTCCTGCCTTCCTTTTTTTCTTTTCTGTTTTGGGTACTGGGGACTGAACCAAGGGGCATTCTACTTCTGAGCTACACACCCAGCCCTTTTTTTTGTTTTGTTTTGAAACAGGGTCTCCCTACGTTGCTGAGAGTCTCACTATGTTGCTCAGATTAGAGACATGCACCACCACCACCACCACAGCTTCCATCAACCTTTGATGGACTTGATTCCATAAGTAAGCTAGGATTTGTGTGTTGGTGTGTTGGAAACTGTGCTTAGATGCTTCTCTGCAGGATAAAGGAAGGAAGGAAGGAAGGAAGGAAGGAAGGAAGGAAGGAAGGAAGGAAGGAAGGAAGGTCAGTGGAGACCTGGAGAGTTCTATTTGGGGATCTGATGGGTTACTTTGTTTATAAAGATGGTGAAATGCCAACATAGGATTACAGAAACTGTGGTGTGTTGCAAATGCTTACATTCTCCAAATTAACACTTCTAACACATGAACATATGTGTATGCACTTATGCTAGCTACATATAATTACGCTGCTGAGCAAACGCTGACTCCCAGCCTGCTGCTGATTTTGTTGTCTGAAACTGTGCATATGCTTCAAGGGTGTTTAATGACCACCAGCTGCCTCCCCACATCCTTCCGGGTGGCTGTCATGGTGACAGATAAGGCCTGGCATCTCCTTTACAGACTCTTCCCAAGCGACAGTCCCCGCCCAGACTGGCCCTCCCAGTATCCACCTTGCTCTTGCTCCTCAGTGGACCCTTCTCAGTTTTTCTTCCTTGGTGGAGAGGACTGTTCTGAAAGTTAGAAAGCTGAGCTTTAATTTTTTTTCTTCTGAAAGTATTAGATGTGTGACCTTAGATCAACTTTCCTCATCTGTAAAATGGTAATAATAATAATAATAATAATAATAATAATAACAACAACAACAATAATAATCACCATCATCTCTGATAAAGAATGAGTTGTTGTAATTAAAGAAATAATGCATAGACAGTAATTATCACAATGCAACTATCACACTTAAATGTTGCTCACTAAATGAATATAATAAAATCATGAACTGAAAATTAAAATAAAACATCATTTAAAATAAACAAATAAATAAAAGTAAACAGTTATAAAGTCATGAACTAAATATCTGCTGGATCCAACTCTACCTGCATCCCAAACACCATTATACTCCCAGATGCTTTTGCTAAGTTAGTCAATATTCCTCCCATTTTGACTTAAGTCAGATATTGGGTTTAATGTCTTTTCTCAGAAAGGAACCCAAACTGCTGTCTTCCATTTATCATTTCTTGGTCTTTAGTTCTCAGACTACTGTCTGATGCATAGTAGAGAAAATTTAAACTCTTTTTTTAAAATTATTTTCTGTGTGTGGTACTGGGGATTGAACCCAGGGGCATTCTACCTCTGAGCTACACCTCCAGCCCTACTTTATTTTTTTTTAATTTACAATAGGGTCACACTAAGTTGTGGAGGGCCTCACTAAGTTGCTGAGACTGGCTGCAAACTTGTGTGACCCTTGTGCCTCTGTCTCCCAAGTACTGAAATTCATGGTGTGTGCCACCATGCCCTATTGCAACAAAAGGAAATTTTCAAAGAAATAAAGAAATGAAAGTAAATAATGAAGTCAAAGGTAGGTTTCTCTTGTCAGCTGGGGAAAGATAGAGGCTATGCACTGTCAACTTGACAGTGTCCATGGAAAATCTTGTTCCAACCCAAATAAAGCTACCCATGGGATAAAAGGCACATCTTGAAGCCTTCCTACCCATCCTACAACTGCCCACCCAGCACTTGCAAACCCTAGCTATTGGGAGAAAAAGAGATTTTAGCTGGAGTGTAAATTATTCAGTTCAAAGACTGTATTAAAGAAGCTCATTCTGGGCTCATACCCTAGGGAAAAATCATTTCTAAAAACAATTAACAGTGGATTAAATCGCATGTTTCAAGAGAACATTGAGTGGAAATCTCAGATGAGATCCAAGGGGAAATGGTATTAAGGTCCTCGGATAGACAATACACAAACAACTCAGTGCCCACTCCCAAGCTTTTCCCTCTGATCGTAGAGGAGGAAAACAGAATTAAGCTCATTATTTTTCCTCAGCAGCCTAGCAAGACCCTGTTTCGAAACAAACAAACAAATAAATAAATAAGGGCTGAGATTGCAGCTCAGAGGTAAGAATGTCCCTGGGTTCCGTCACCAAGAAGGAAATTTTTAAAAAAAGGAAGAAGGAAAAGGGGAGGGAGAGAGGAAGGAAGGAAGGAAGAAAGAAAGGTGAACAGGTCGCAAAACTTTGGCATATACACACAATGGAATTTTACTTAGCCATAAAGAAGAACAAAATCTTGTCTTTTTTCAGGAAAATAGATAGAACTCAAAAATATATTAAGTGAGTCTCACTAGGTTGCTGAGGTTGTCTTTGAACCTCTATCCCAAGTACTAGGATTACAGGTGTGCACCACCACAGTTGGCTCCTATGTTTGTGAAACATGGGGACTCCTTTTGAAATCCTCTCTCTGGGACACACAGCTGTAATGTGTGACTAGCCTTCTCCGATGTTTGACAAAGGCAATCACCTAGGTTCTGCCCACTGGAAGGTGGCAGAAGTCACACATGCCACTTCTAGTTGAAGCCCTAGACTCCTCCTGTCTCTCTCCCCATGTCCCTGCAGAATGCACAGAACCCAGCAGAGGACTCTTCAGACTCTGAGCAATGACAGAGCCACAAGATGGAAGGAGACTGGGTCCCTGAGTGACTGTGTGGAACAGAATTCCCCATGCTCCCCAGCTAACTGGACTCACTGTATTAAGCCGCTGAGAATTCAGAATGCCTTGATGTCTGTAGATAACATTGTTTTAGAGGAATGCAGGTGGACTTGAATAATGAATACATGTTCTGTAGGCAAGCACCATGCCTTTGGTTTTGAATTAAAGCTTCATGCTAACAAAGTCCAGACATTAAAAAAAATAATAATAATCAACCTTACCCACCAGTTATGGGCTTGGAAATCTATATGAATTTTGTTTCTACACCATATACCAAACATTTATGCATATTCTGCTGCTACTTCATGCAAATCACTCCATAAACAGGATACAGAAGACAACAGAGTAAAATGCTGAACATGCTACACCAACCCAAACCCTTCTAAGCCCTTGTAAAATCTCCACCGAGAAAATGCACCAAACTCGCTTTATGACCTGCACTATGAGATATCAAAATGTTTGCAAATGTAAAAGCTTTTGTGAAAGAAAAAAACCATTTCTTTTTCTTTATGGGTCATTTACTTTTCTGCATGTTAAGTTAACAAGAGAGAGAGAGAGGGAGGGAGCGAAAAGATCTGACATTTACACTAATATGTTACTTGATATAAATATGTATGAATCTTGAGTACATTCTATCCATGAAATCAGGGTCTGTGGACAAAGAACATTTTTTCTCTATAGGCCCCAGGGAAGTGTGATGTAATATCTTCATTACTGATCTTTCTTTGGGGTGAACTTTCTAGTTCAATTGTTTTCCATGAGGTCATCCTGATTCAGACCTCCTAACACCTTTTAGGAACCAAAGGGGATATATTTAAAGGTTGAGAAAAAAATGTTAAAGAGCACATGCATATAATTGCTAATATTTTTTTTGGTTTGGTTTTGGTTTTGGTTTGGTACTGAGACTTGTGCCCTGGAGCATTCTATCTCTAAGTTACACCAATAGCCCTAGTTTATTTTGAAACAGGATATTACCAAGATGCTGAGGGCCTCACTGAATTGCTGAGGTTGGCCTTGAACCTGTGATCCTCCTGTTTCAACCTCCCAAGTACTGGAATTACAGATGTGCACCACCATGCCCAGTAATTTTTTTTTTCATGGTGCTGAGGATTGAACCCTGGGCTTTGTGCATGCTAGGCAAGTGCTCTAATGCTGAGCTATATTCACAGCCTATTAATGATATTTTCAATGCTTGGATCCTTTACACTCTAGAAAATAACTGACTGGTGGTCATTAACCTTCTTCTCTCTGATCTTTTGTGTTTGGGGCAGAAGGGGCAGAGGTGACATGTTAAGCTTACTCTACATGACGGCCAGCTGTAAGACAACTTCATGGTCATGGTCTCTAGGTATCAGAGGAGATTGGTTTGTTGTGCTCCCTGAGTCCTTGCAAAACAGATGTTAGCCTTCATTGCATACATAGCTCATGCATTACAAGTGTGCCAGGGTCATAGAGAGCCAACCATCCATGCTATGGTTAAAGACTGACATGCTGAAAACATAAAGCAAAAAAGGAGTGAGAAGGAGTAGAGAAAAAAATAATGAATAGTGCAGAGGTTCTGGCTGCCATGCTCTCAGTGGGCAAAGTCCTCCAATGTAGACGATGTGAATTAAGAGGGCCTGCTGGTTCCACCATCTGTCTAGGTCTTCGATGTTTCTCCCCATTCCTCAAGGTGTCTAGACACAGCAGAATCAGAGTGACCTCAGAAACTCACACTCAGGCAGCATGAACGCTGAGGACCAGTTGATCTCTATGTTTGGAGTTCAGCTGCACATCTGCTCTGACCATGAGGGGGAAGGGAGGCAGCAGTGCAGGACAGTTTGAGAAATGGTGCTGCCCAATGTGTTAAGAGGAGTCAGGATTTCAATGGGGATTTGTACCACATGAGCTTTTGGCTTCAACACTGGCTTCAGACTTCGTTTCCCTAAGAGGCCCCCGGACTTGGAGAGCTTCTGGTCTCTGTCCCCACCCTTGATGCCTTCCTCTCTCACATGCCAGCTTCTTGGCGTTCCCACTCGATAGGCAGCAGGGGCTCAACCACAAGCCACAGCACATCCCAGCGGGGCCCACAAGAGGGTCAGCCAGGGCTGTCTCTGCACTGACCTTCATTGTGATTTCTGTGATGCATCTCTGAGACCTAACAAAATTAGTGTTAGCCTTCTTTCCATTGGGAGCTCATGCACTACAGGTGTGTCAGGATCTTACATAGTCAGTCACTCTACATAAAATGGAGTCCCACTAAGTTGCCAAGGCTGGCCATGAACCTGTGATCCTTCTGTCTCAGCCGCCCAAGTACTGGGATTATGGTCATGTGCTACCATACTAGCCATGGCTTCTCCTCCTTCTCCTCCTCCTTCTCTTTTTCTTCTTTCTCCTCCTCTTCTTCCTCTTCCTCCTCCTCTCTCTCTTTCTTCCCCTTTTCTTCTTCTTCTTCTTCTTCTTCTTCTTCTTCTTCTTCTTCTTCTTCTCCTCCTCTTCCTCCTCCTCTTCCTCTTCCTCCTCCTCCTTCTCCTTCTTCTCCTTCTTCTTCTTCTTCTTCTTCTTCTTCTTCTTCTTCTTCTTCTTCTTCTTCTTCTTCTTCTTCCTCCTCCTCTCTCTCTTTCTTCCCCTTTTCTTCTTCTTCTTCTTCTTCTTCTTCTTCTTCTTCTTCTTCTTCTTCTTCTTCTCCTCCTCCTCTTCCTCCTCTTCCTCCTCCTCCTTCTTCTCCTTCTTTTTCTCCTCCTCCTCCTTCTTCTTCTTCTTCTCTTCTTCTTCTTCCTCCTTTTCTCCTCGAGAAGTCTAGATTTTTATGTGCAATCCTCCAATGTTTTAGGTATTCCTCTCTTCATTCAATTTACTTAAAAGACAGGAAATCACTATACCAGAATAATTATACATTTCCAGAGGCTTCATTTTCCTTGAGCTATGACTTCTGCCTAGTTCTGCCCAGTGTTTTTTCCTCCCCAAAGTTGATATTTTAAAACTTGGGCCAATAAAAGCAACAGCACAGTCGAGGGAGATGAAAGTTGGGATTGTAGCCCATATGTAACAATGTTCATGCTAGGGACATGCAGCTCCATCCTGAGCTTGTGTCAATGCTTGACAAGTTCAAAGAAGACCTTCTGAAGCTCTTCTGTAGAATGCAATATATTATGATTAGCTTTTGTTGTTATAATCATTATTATTTTGGGGGGAGAGACTTGGGATTGAACCAGGGGCATTCTACATCTGAGCTATACCCCAAGCCATACTTAATTGTTTTATTTTGAAGCAGGGTCTCACTAAGTTGCTGAGATTGTCCTCAAACCTATGATCCTCCTATTTCGCACTCCCAAGTACTGGGATTTCAGGCATGTGCCACTGTGCTATCATTATTATTTTATTATCACTTGCATGCCAATGTATCAATTTTCCCCAAGGGTTTATTATCTTCAATTAGTCTAAGTGTCATCCACAGGCTTCATTTCTTGGCTTCACGAATCCCTTCATCTGACTCTTGGCAGAGTTGAGTTGACCCCAGATCATATTAATTGATTGGGAATTCCACATGAATAATGGTTCCACATAATGGCAATTAATTGGATTTTCATCCTAATGAAGATTGGTGACCCACGTTGGACAGGAGCAAGATTAAGATATTTACAAGGCTGTTCTTAGAGAGAAGATGTCCTGCTGTTTGTTTGTTTTTTTTTAAGAAAAATCTGTTTATACTAAATTTTAACTACCTGGTATTAACAAGAGATGAACTAGCATAAACAAATATATATATATATATATATATATATATATATATATATATATATTTGTATGAATATATATATATTTGTATGAATATATATATATTTGTATGAATATATATATATCTGTATGAAGATGGAGGATAGATAGATAGATAGATAGACAGATGGATAAAAGATACATGATAGATAAATAAAAGATAGATGATCGATAAATAAAAGATAGATGATAGATATGTGTGTGCTATCAAAATCATAAAGTCCCCTTGACATACCAACCCTGCCCTTCACCCCAACCCTTCCCTCTCCAGCAATTCCAGGTGCTGACTCAGAGGTAACCTCCACTCTTAGTCCAGCGTGAATCATTCCTGACCCCTGTCTGGGTATCGTCATACATATTCGAAGACCTTTGATAAATGCAGAGAATTGCTGTGTGTGCACTTCTAACTTGCCTGCACATTAGGCACAGAGTACATCAGCTTCTATGGCTTTTCATCTGGCCAGTTCTCAGGAGTGTAAGAAGGTGATGACCCCTAATGATGGATGGTCCCCCTAATCCCTCAGTTTTCCCAGCTCTCCAGCACATCTCTGAGAGGCCGGCATCGTGGGCTGTGTCCTCCAGCCTTGCTTCTTTTCTGCATGGCTGGGTCTGGAGCAGGTGGCTATGTGCAAAGGAGGGAGGAGCCAGGATGTAGGGGGCAAGAGACCTGGGGCCAGTTCTACTCTTTTCCCTCCTCTAGTTCCTGGAGAAATCACTGGGCACCCATTCACACCTTCACCCTTAGCCTCCCTCCAGCTGGCCTGCCCTTCCCTCTCCCAGGGATCACAAGGCAGAGTTTCTATGTCACAGCGCCATCTATATCAGCTAGGGCACAGAGGCCAAGCTCCCTTTTATCTGTGAAGTCCCTCTTTCTTGCCTTCAGGGCACCCAATGTTTATTGCAATTGGGTCTTATCGCCAACACCTTGCTTCCTGGAAATCAGCATAATGTCTGCCAGGCAGCATATGATGAACTTGTCTTTGGAGATAACTGTGGTCCTGCAGCTCTAAAGGTTGAGGAATCTTGCTGCCGGATGCATTTTCCCCCGAACGGCTCCATAAAGTGGACAGCAGAATTAATAGTTGGTGGTTAAAATAGTCATTTGCAGGTTGCTGGATGTAGCAGAATGGTGACTGGTGGTACACGGGATCTTTTGTCATGAGTCAGAAAGAATTTCTTGGATGGACCAAGTGTCTATGCCTGAAAGAAGCGACTATTATGGTTCGATGCAGAATGTTCCCCTGAAAAGCTCGTTTTGATGTTCAGAGTTGATATAAGTAAGTCGTGAGGGCTGTAATCTCATCAGTGATAAAACCATTGTGATGGATTTCTGGGTGGTAAGCTAAGCAGGTGGGTGTGGCTGGAGAAGGTGGGTTCCAGGCAGTGTGGCCTTAGGGACCATGCTTTTGTCTTTGAATCCCTTTTCTTGCTGGCTCTCTCTTGCTCCAGGCCTCTGTGATGTGAGAGCATTGCCCTTGAACTCTCTCTCTCTCCTTCCTGTCACCATGCCCTGAGCCCCTTAGTGCCAGCCTGACACGGCCTGAACGCTGAAATCTCCAAAAACTGTGAGCAAATACATCTTTCTTCCACTAAGTTGTGTGGTCGGGTGTTTTGAATTATCGCAGTGAGAATGTCAACTGAGACAGTGACTCCTGTGCGAAGTCTTGCCGTAGTGACTGGCCACCTCCAGGGTGGACAGTGATTGATGGTGTGAAAGTTCACAGTGTTGGCAAGCCCCTCTTCCCTTCTCTTTGTGTGAGGGGCACTGTTCTGAGTGTACAGACAGCAGAGGTGGAGCTGATAAAAAAAAAAAACCTTGCCTCCATGGATCTGGTGCTTGAGAGGAGAAAGATAGAAAAGCTAATAAAGAAGTAAAGTAAATAGTCATGGTGGTGTACACCTGTAGTCCTAGTATTTGGGAGGCTGAGACAGAAGGCTCATGGGTTCAAGACAGTCTCAGCAACTCAGCAAGACCCTCAGAAGCTAGCATGACCCCGTTCCAAAATAGAATAGAATAGAGAGTGTAGCTTCAAGATTGAATACCCCTGAGTTCAATTCCCAGTACCTCCCCCTGCAAAAGGAGAGAGAGAGAGAGAGAGAGAGAGAGAGAGAGAGAGAGAGAGAGAGAAATATGAGTTAGAAAGTCTTGTGGGTGATGATCAAAATGCTAAATTAGGGAAGTAGGAGATTTTTTTTCCAAGAAGGAGACTACTCAGTACTTGGGAGGCTAAGACAAGAGGATCACAGGTTCAAGGCCAGTGTCAGCAACTTAGTGAGACCTTGCTTCAGAATAAAAAGTGAAATAGGGCTGGATGTATAACCAAAATGTAGAATAATCCAGGTTCAATCCCTAATACCAAAATTAAAAGAGTAGCTGTTGCTTAAAAATTATTAAATTCATCTCATCCTCCACTTTCATTTTTGTAGTTCTGAGAATCAAACCCAGGGGTTCATGCATGTTAGGCAACTACTTGACCACCCAGCTACAGCCTCAGCCCCTCTCCACTATCAATTCTTGCTATAACATATAAAAGAGTATTCCCAAGAGAAACCTTCCAAACTCATCAACAAATAGTAAGAAGTGGTTATAGGAATCACTGCTATTTTATCAGGGGAAACTTAGAGAAGTGCCAATTTAAAAAATGCCTTAGACTCCCATTTTCTAAAGTGTCCAGAGATTGCTCTCACCATTCCACCAGGGGGAAAGATAAATAGGAAGAGAAAGAGACAAATTGGTCAATGAACGAAAAGGAATGAGATTCCAACAAACAGTATCGACTTTGCATTTTATAAGAAATCTAAGTAATTTAAAAAGCATTTTTTTCAGTGATAAATTGCCAAGTTGGAACAGCAACGCAAAGGGACAAAAGGTATAACTGAGGTCACAGCTCTGCTGTACACCACGAGGAGTCACTGAGACTGCCAGTTACACCACAAGAAAGCTACATGTTGGAAGTTCCGGGAAATCACTTATTTTCTTATAGAGAGACCTCATCTTAGAGGAAAAAAAAGTTATAAGTAAGTTAAAATGAAAACGGAACTCTACAGGTCAGATCTAACATGAGCTGCCTGTATTCTGAATATCCAAAGGCAATGTTTTTTGGTGTACGATTATTGCTTTACTTGGTTAATTTTAGCAGCTTAACCTAGCAAACGTGTGTGTGTGTGTGCGTGTGTGTGTGTGTGTGTGTGTGTGTGTGTGTGTGTGTGTGTGTTGCTAGAGTTTGAGCACAGGGGCATTCTATCTCCTGCTACACCCCCAGCCCTATTCTCTTTTTTTATTTGGAGACAGGGTCTCACTAAGTTACTGAGAGAGTTGCTGAGGCTCACCGTGAACCTGTGATCTTCCTGTCTCAACTCCCAAGTACTGGGATTACCAGCATGCACCATTATACCCAGATTAAAACAGCAAACATTTACTTTCCCAGTTTTCATGGGTCAGTAATCCAATACAAAGAGTGGTCTCAGTGAACTCAATTTCTCATGGGTTCTTGGACTGAGAACCTTAGCTCTTCATGGTTTCTAACCTGTAGTTCTTCAGACCCAAGCATGTGGTACTGTGGTACTGGGGATACAACCCAGAGTCATCCTACCTCTGAGCTATACCCCTAGCCCTATTTTATTTTTTATTTTGAAACTGGATGTCAGTAAGTTACCAAAGGCCTCACTGTAAATTGCTAAGGCTTGCTTTGAACCTGAGATCCTCCTGTTTCAGTCTCCCAAGTACTGGGATTACAAGTGTGCACCACCACACCCAGCCAGTCAATGATTTTTAAAATGACTCATTAGACACTTTTATTTCCTGTTCTCTTTCAATGTCTCCTGTGAACTACAAGGAGAAAGTCCCATTTTGATTCTAGGGCTGTATCTATAATACCTCTCTTGTACTAGGAAACCTTTAATTTAACAAAAAGAGAGCAGGTTTTAGGCTCAGAATTCTTGGTAGGCAACCAAATCTAAGATTTAATATTATTTATGGGAAGAGTTTGATAATTTTCAGGGGCTGGGTTGCTTTTATAGGTGAGACCAGGTTTCCATATTCTGGTAGTAATAGAAAATTTCATTTGAAATGTATCTTTATGCAGAACCATGAATTTCTTTCTTCCATCCTTTTTTCTTACTTTCTTTATGTCTTTTTTCCTTCTCTCTCTCTCTCTCTCTCTCTCTCTCTCTCTCTCTCTCTCTCTCTCTCTCTGTATGTGTGAGCATTGAACCCAGGGCAATTCTTCCTCCAACCTATACCCCTACCCCTTTTTGAATTTTTTGTTTTTCAAACAGGGTCTTCTAGGTTGCTGAGATTCTCACTACATTGCTGAGGCTGATCTCAAACCTGTGATCCCCCAATCTTGGCTTTCCAAGTAATGGGAATACAGGCATGCACCACCAAAAACTGGGGTGACAGGTGTGTGACACCATGCCAGCTGTGACTGTTTTCTCTCATTTACTATTAGATTTATGATATACTTCCATTATTTTTCACAGTTGAACTTCTTCTATTCTTGCTAGTCCATTATGTAAATATATGGCAGTTAATCCATTCTACCATCCATGATCATTTGGTTCTAGAAATACTGTGAGCATACTAGAATATGCGCATAGATTTCTAGGGTGTTTGCATATCCTGGAGTAGAGCTGTGGAGTCTCAGGATATGCTCAGAGCCAGCTTTGATAGATATCCCTATGGAGTAAGATCTCTTATGAGTAATTCCCAAACCCCCAACAGCAGCCCCATGTTCTCAAGTAAATAGTAACATGGACTTTTTGTTTTTCCTTGGTGTTAGGAAAGCATCAGCTTCGACCACATGGATGATCTTCTATTGTGGACTTGAATCTTAGGGACTGAGAGATACCAGATGCTGAATATTAAAGCTTGAGAGCTGTGTGTGTGCATGCTATAATCCCAGTACTTGGGAGACAGGAAGATCTCAAGTTTGAAGCCAGTCTTAGCAACTTAGTGAGACTCTCAGCAAGTTAACAAGACCCTATTTCAAAGTCTAAAGTAAAATCAGGCTGGGGGTGTAGCTCAGAGGTAGAATGCCTCTGGGTTCAATCTCCAGAACCACACACACACACACACACACACACACACACACACACACACACATCTTATTCTATTTTCTTCCCTATAAGGAGACCTCATGAACTCTCTGGCTTTGCAGGTTGACAAGATCCTCCATCTGCAGCCTCTTTAGGAAATCATTTGGTATGTGGTTGCAGAAGAGAAAAAAAACTAGTCAAAAATGGGGTCAAAAATCCAAGAAGTGAGATAGTTACAGTTTTACCTTTATTTTTTTAACATTCCACAACTATGAGAACCTCTATCATCATATTTCCCAGGAAAATAAGCTTGATTTCACCTTTTCCATACTCTCAAGTAATCCCTAAAAAAATCCTGTTTAGCAATTCCAGGTGCCAAATCATGGAACCAGCCTAGGCATACATAAACCGAAGAATGGATTATCAAAGTATGTGATACACACAGAATGGAATTCTACTCAGCAATAAAGAACAATAGGAGTATGTCATTTGCAGGAAAATGGACAGACCTGGAGAACATTAGATGAAGTGAGATTAGCCAGTCACAGAAAGTGAAGGGTCATATGTTTTCTCTCATAGGTGGAAGGAAGCTAGGAGTAACTGAGACACCAGAGGGAGGTGAGGATGGGGAAGGAGAATTAATGAAAGAAACACTCCCACTGAAGTTATATACATACATGATATTATCGATGCCAATCTCAACATCGTGCGTGGGAAAGAAGAGGGAGGGGGAAGGAGCCAGGGGGAAGCCTACCAAGTGCTGTGTCCATGAATGTCCCTAACACTCTGAACTACACTATGATGTGAGACCACAATGCATAAATAAAGCTAAATTTTTTTAAAAATACCTACTGAACTGGGCGTGGTGGTGCACACTTGTAATCCCAGTACTTGGGAGGCTGAGACAGGAGGATTGCGGGTTCACAGCCAGCCTCAGCAACTTAGTGAGACCCTGTTTCAAAATAAAGAATAAAAAATAGGGCTGGGGGTGTAGTAGGTTGGAGGTAGAATGTCCCTAGGTTCAATCCCCAGTACCATAAAAAAAAAAAGAAAAAAAAAACTGCTGATGGAGAAGCTCAGACTCTGACCACTCCCAGACACATTGCAAAGTGTTTGATCTAGGAAGGAGAGTGGATGCAGCCACCCAGAACATTGAAAGGGCTCTCTGGGGAACCAAGTGGGGTCTGTGTGAACTATTAACCAGTTTTCCTTCATTTACACACTCCAGTTCCCACTCTCTGTGACTTCTAGACACAGACTGTGTTATTCGAGTCAAATTATCTATGTGCTTCTCTCTCTCTCTCTCTCTCTCTCTCTCTCTCTCTCTCTCTCTCTTTCTCGGGCAAAGCTCTGCTTTAATGTCAACCTGCACTGATACGTGGCCACGTCCACAGGCCCTCTGGGCCCATCGCATTTGAATAAGTGGTTAGACAGATGTGAGATGGCCCGGGTCCCAGATGCCTCCTCTAAGTGCTACTGTGCAAAGGGGGAGAGAAACATTATCGGTTGTACTTTTAATGATCTGTAAACTATCTCCCAATTTGCCCCAAGACAGACATTAAGGGTCCAATGGTTGGCTGGCATTCCAGTCTCACCACATAAGTGAAATTGTAGCTTCCCTTAGAAATGGACTCGGAGCGGGGGATGTCAGAAATCTATCTCGCCACGTCTGTCGATCCACGCCAATTTGCCAATAGCCACAGAGAAGTCTCAGACAGTTAGATTGCACAGACCCAGGCATCCGGACATCTGGTCTACCCATCTTTCTCCATCTAGCTCAGCACGCACATCTGCTGCCATCTACATTAGTGGACAGGATTATTATTCCATGCAGATGGAACGCCTTGCTGGTGGAGTTAAACGCGTTTGACGGGGTCTGTAGAATTATCTCTCTGAGGCCAAGATGTGTCTGACTCATAACCTTGCCTTCATTTCCCGTATTAAGTGGGCGCCATGTTGATTTCTAGCCCTACCCTGGCAGATCCCTCCCAGCAATATAAGGAGACAGAAGAAATAAGAGCAAGTCTGCCCAGCACTCCCCTGATGCTTCTTTTCATTTCACCAGTCACGAGGTAGCAGCAGAACAAATATTGCAGGCTTGTGCACAGTTCCACCACAGACTCGATAAATGATAGGAGCCTCCAGTCCCCAGCAATCCTCATTTAGGATGGATTTCATCTCCAATATGTGCCTCCTTGAATCCCGTGTGTGGTCCATTCACGAATGCATAAACCTTTAGAGATCTGGAGTGAGTCGGGAGCTCTCCTCCACTTATAAGCCCAGAAATCGCTGGCTCAGGGGCTCCCGACCTGCCAGTTCAATCTCATCATAAATACAGGTATTTGCTGCAGCAGGCACTTCTGGGCAACGTAAAAATGTCCAAACAAACTCAGAAACCTGGTCTGAGAACTGCGTCCACATGTCTCCTTGTCTCTCATTCTTGTCTTCTTTTAACACAACCCAGGGGGTGCCGCCATCAAGGTGGCCTCCTCTTTTCCTCTTTTTTTTTTTTTGAGGCACTGGGAGTTGAAGCCAGGGGCATTCTACCTCTGAGCTACACCCCCAGTCCTATTTTTTTATTCTTTATTTTGAAACAGGGTCTCACTAAGTCATGGAGGGCCTCGATAAGTAGCTGAGGCTAGCTTCGAACCCAGACCCTCCTGTACTGGAATTACAAGCATGTGCCACCACACCCAGCTTCTTTTCCTCTTAAAAGGAGCCACTGGGCATGGTGGCACAAGCCTGTCATCCCCCTACTGGGGAGGCTGAGACAGGAGGATTGCAGGTCTGAGGCTAGCCTCAGCAATTTATCAAGGTCCCTCAGCAACTTTGTGAGGGACCCTGTTTCAAAATAAAAACTGAAATAGGGCTGGGAGTGAGTGCCCCTCTGGATTCAATCCTCAGTAACACACACACACACACACACACACACACACACACACACACACACACACACACACACGGGAGCCTGTGCCACTACTCTTTCTAGAAAAAAAAAATCTAGAGGAGTTGGTAGCTGATCCTAGCAAATTATCATCAAAACTCAGATCCTAACCTGTCTTAAAGTGGTGACTTTGTTGGGGTCACCAAGGTACTCATTGGCCCTGGGAAATTATTCTTGAAACACAGCAGGGGATATTCAAATGCGCTGACCAGCCTCCGAGTTCTGTTGCCTTTCACTGGAAGGTACTGGAGCTCACTGCCTGGGGTCCTGTCACACTGGGGTGGGAGACTGGGGCACCCCAGGACAGTGGAGGGACTGATACCTCTGAAGTCCACTGCCAGGAACAGAGGGACAGGCCACCATGAAGGGAGCTAACAGGAAACACGGGTGTGCTCTTTCATTCATTTCCCTTTTCTTTTCTGTCTTTTCCCTGTTCTTTCCTTTTCAAACTTTTTATACTCTATTCCATCCTTTTCCAAACTCTCTCTCAGCATGAGATCAGATGGAATTATGCACTTAAATATAATAAAGCAGGCTTTCTGCACAGCCAGCAGTTTTCAAAAGGTCATAGTCTTTATCCTCCACAGAAGTAAAAGGTACTGTTCCACCTGCAATAAAGACAGTGAGATGCCGTGACAGCACCCACAGAAGACAACAGCAAGGATGTGTTTGGCTTGAATGCTGTTCTATCCCAGTATAAAGACAGAGTACAGTGGTGCTTGCCTGTAATCCCAGAGCTTGGAAGGCTGAGATAGGAAGATTACAGGTTCATGACCAGCCTCAGCAACTCAGTGAGACCGTCAGCAATCTAGTGAGACCTTGTTTCCAAATTTAAAAATAATAATAATAAAAAGGGTTGGCATTGTAGCTTGCAGGTAGAATGCCCCTGTGTTTAATCTCCAGCACCAAGGAGGAAGAGGAGGAAGAGAAGGAGTAGAGGGAAGGAAGAAGAGGAAAAGGAGGAGGAGGAGAAGAAGGAGGAGAAACATGTATTTAAGTTAAATAGACATGTTGGAAGATAATTTTAGTTAAAGAACATAAATATCATTCTATGTGGTATTATGTTACAGTAAACAAGTACAACGTGGGCTTCCAGAACTCCCTAGAACCTACAGGAGAGACCCAAAAGCTGCATCCAGGTTAATTCCTCTGGAAGAAACTGGATGGAAGTTGGAGCCTTCTCACATGGACAACCTTCCCTCTGCCACCACCCTGCCCAGCAGAAGAAAGTCCATGACAAAACCCCCATTGTCATGCATCTGCTCACGAACATACACCCATTGCGTCACCATTTTTTAAATGCCAGGCTGGCATTTCTCATTCCTTTCTGGTGGTCAGTTGTTATCACGATGATGATTTCTGTTCTGAAAATGCACTGAGATCTTTGAGGTCATGGTGAATGATATGCTGATTTCTTCTCTTGACTTTAAATTTGTTGCTAAGCTGGGCGTGATGATGCTTGCCTGTCATGCCAATACTTGGGAGGCTGAGACAGGAGGATCACAGGTAATAGCTCTGGACCTCCGCACAATGCCCCTGGGTTCCATCCTCAGTACCGCGCTCGCACACACACACACACACACACACACACACACACACACACACAAATTGTTGCTGAGCTAGGGGTGGTAATGCACAACTGTCATCCCGGTAACTTGGGAGGCTGATACAGGAGGATCACAGGTTTGAAGACAGTCTCAGAAACTTTACAAGACTCTGTTTACAAATTAAAATAAATAAATAAATAAAAAGGGTTGAGATGTAGCTTGTAAGTAGAATGCTCTTGGGTTCAATCCCCAGCACACACAAAAAAAATGTTCGTAAAATGAAAGAGGGATTCACAAGTGTATGTGTGTGTGTGTTTCATAGTTACTAAAACTCCATTTTACTCTCTCATGGTGGTTGCAGTGATACCTGCTAAACCTCTTTTTTAATGCCTAAATACTTCATATGTTCCCATTATTATAATAAAAAAATCAATTCTAGAGAGAAGTTAGGTAACAAAAGGGACCTCAGATAAAGGAGGAGAGACTCCAGTGAAGCAATAGAGGAAGCTTAGCGGAGGGAGGAAGAGGGAAGGAGATGTGTGGACGGCAGCTGGTTAGATAGTGCTATTTAGATAGACAAAGGTATTGGTGCGACTTCAATGGCAGGTACAGGGGAAAGGGAGGGAGCCGGGTGTGATTCGGAGGGAAACACGCCGAGGGCTGTGTGTGTGTGTGTGTGTGTGTGTGTGTGTGTGTGTGTGTGTGTGTATGCACGCGTGCCTATCACTCTATACCTCATGGTGGTGTATAATATCAATGCACCAATAAAAGTATGATTTTAAAAATACAAATAAAAAGAAACATCAATTCTATCCAGTATGTGGGATGGCAGTGTTTGCCCAAGTGTGAGAACTCCGGATGTGGGTGTGGAGTGTGATTTCAGGTGGTCCTAGAGGAGACATCAGGAGATAGATTCAAGAGAAAGGGCTTACACTCGATTCTTTTTCTTTTTTTCCTTTTTCTTTTTCTTTTTCTTCTTTTCTTTCTGATTAAGAATTGAACCCAGGGATGTTCTACCTCTGAGCTACACCCCCACCTCTATTTTATTATTATTATTATTATTATTATTATTATTATTATTATTAATCATTATCATTATCATTATTATACTTGGAAACAGGGTCTCACTAAGTTGCTGAGGTTGGCTGCAAACCTGCAATCCTCCTGTCTCAGCCTCCCAAGTACTGGGATGACAGGTGTGCACCACCATGTCCAGCTCAGTCCTTTTTCAATCCTTCCCATTAAAGTAAGGAAAACAGCTCCATCTGAGGCAGAAAGATTTACAACTCTGACCTTTGCTAATATCCATTTTTAACCTTGAGAGTCATGGCCTCAAGCCCCCAAACCGCCAGTAAGAACCAGATTCTACCTAGAAACCCTCATGTGTTTGTTACAGTTGCAAGCAGGGTTAAGGCGGTTGGGAGAATCCCCACCAACAGTCTCGATGGGAGGGACTTTGAGCTCTTGTCTTGAGAAGCAGCAGCCTGCAGGAGGAGTCTCTGGGTTTCTCAGCCTCTGCAATTGTGTTGGCTTTTTCCCAAATGACTGTAAAATGGTGACTTTGAACATCCAACCTG